>JANAVB010004992.1:0-12500 GCA_029216955.1 Iris pallida
TATATATATATATATATATATCATATATATATATATATTATATTTATAGAAAAATATATGATATATAGATATATATATATATATTATATATATAATATATATATAATATGAGAGGATCAACATGAGGAGGGATCAACATCCCCTCACTTTTGTATCCCCCATGATAAACAAACATTGGATCTTGTTATAAGTCATCTAATCTTAACCGTTGATTTTTAATGGTTAAAATAGATGACTTAAACAAGATCCAATGGATTTGAAAGATAGGATGCTTAGGGGATGCAAAAGTGATCTGGATCCCTTATATAATATATATATATATTTTTTATATATATATAATATATATAATACTCTCTCCTAGTGGCAGTGGTGAGCATACAGTCGAGTAGAAGGGGCTCAGGAGATCAATTTTCATTATCTTCTTTGACCTCGAGCTCAAGTGGTTGGAGTGCCGCATATATTCTTTCTTTGAGCTCTTTCGAATGGGTTGCTTTCTTGCTAAGTCATTTCTCGTGGTGAGATGGCCTGACCCAACATCTTGTCATTATCTGTAGTAGCATCCGAGCCTTTGAAGAATCTCGAGCCACTTCATCGAGACGGATAGAACTACAACTCCAGTCAAAGACACAGAAGAGCCCATCGTTTGCATGACACCGCCATGGGACCTCTGCAGATCGTTCTCTCAGCATTTACATAAATTCCCCACGGATAGATTCTCCAATTGGATCAGGCCAATGCAACGACAAGCTGAACAGGTTAGAGACATCCATTCATAGACCGTCAACATTATAGATTGTAGAAACTCACTTCGTAGAATAGTAAGTTTCAAATAGAGTTCAATTTCTAGATTCTATATTTTACATTATTTTTTTCCTACATTATCTTTTACTACACAATTATTTTCGGGACCGGAGCTTATTTTATCATTTCATACTATTTTTATACAAATCCAACACATTCTACATTTATCCTTTTTTTTCTGAAATTTTGGGCTCCATATTACATTGGAAAGTCCCAACTACTAATGATGCTCTAGGTACTCTAGGTACGTTATTCTCTCTCGAAAAGTTCTCCACCTTTTCTGTCGGCCGGCCATCGGACACGTGTTACATATGAAGACCAACCACGTATAGCGCCATTGTCATTTGTCATTCACTACAATACATAAAGTTAGTAAATTCCAATATATATAGGTTTCAAGAACAGCTGCTCCATCCATCCAATAAGGCTATCTACATCCGACTTACCACCACAAGCTATTGTCCCCACTACTACCTATGGGGGGTAACTGTATGATCCACCATCGGGTGGAATTGGAATGGTTGGAGAAGAGGATATAGTGTAGCTTGTTGCTAGTACTTTATTATAACCTCCATCTTGTTACAACTAATTTGTTGTAACCTACATCTTGTTGTTATCTACTTGGTTACAACTAATCAATAGTTTAGGAACCAAACTTGCCTATAAAAATAGGCTTTCTCTCATTGTATTGCAAGAGTGACAAAAACTAATAAAAAGCTTTCCTCTTCTCCCGTGGATGTAGGCATTGCCGAACCACGTAAGTTCTGTGTGTTCTATTTTTGCTCTCTCTTTTTAATACTTGTTTCTTTATGGTATCAAAGCAAGTTTTCTCAATTTCTCGTATATGAACAAGGTCGATGGTCAGGCCGGAGATCTGTGTTACATATACGTAATTGGGATCATGTTCCTCCTGTCTCTTCTCACTTCGTAGAATACGGATGGCCGAATCGGATGTACATGGAGGGTCCAACATCAAGCTTACCTCCGTCCTCTTGAATGGCCTCAACTATGTTCCATGGTCTCGTGCAGCATATCTCGTCCTAAGTGGAAGATCGAGATTGGGGCACATCATTGGAACGACGAAGGCTCCAAAAAAGGATGATCCTAAGTTCGAAGAATGGCAAACTCATGATCATCAAGTCATGTCATGGCTCCTTAATTCAATGGAAGGTAAAATTTCTGAAATTGTCTCCTTTTCAGAAACAGCTAAAGATCTTTGGGATTCTGTCAAAGATCTCTATGGCCACCAAGAGAACGGTGCGCGGATCTTTCAACTTCAACAACAAGTTGCTGGATGTAAGCAAGAGGAGACCTCGTTTACCGAGCATCTTGAAAAATTGAAAGGTATGTGGGATGAACTTAATATTTATCGTCCTCCTACTACTGATCTCAAAGTTCTTCAGCAACGTGCAGAGCAAGACAAAGTTTTTCAGGTTCTTGCAAGTCTTAAACCAGAATATGAGGCCCTACGTGGACAAATACTTCTCGGTGCTGAAGTTCCATCTCTCAGCGCAGTTTGCTCTATCATTCAGAAGGAAGAAACTCGTCGGTTGGTAATGGGTGGTGAGACTAAAAGTCTCAAATCAGAATCAAGTGCATTAGTGGTAGGCAATCGTAAAGTTGAAAAACACTCAAATAACGAAGTGGTTGGTTCCTCACGACGACTATGTGAACATTGCCATAAACCCTATCATACAAAGGATCGATGTTGGAATTTGCATCCCCATCTTAGACCCACGAAAGATCCGAAACGACGAGTGGCTAACAATGCCACTACATCTGTGGCTAATAGCACTACACTTGGTTCTGAAGAAAAAAGTTTGGTTGGAGAACTGACCAGACTGCTTCAAAAATTTAGTAATGTTGAATTGTGCTCTGAGCCATCTACCCAACTTACAGGTAATCTATATGCTCTCACTTCCTCATTGTTTCAGTCATCAGATTGGATTATTGATTCTGGTGCTACGGATAATATGACAAATGATATGAGTTCCCTTTTACATTTCATTTTCCGGGACAAAGAAACGGTGTCAATAGCTAATGGCACTACTGTTCCTGTTCTTGGATCAGGAAAACTATTTTTTTTCATCACCACCCTATGACTGATGCTCTATATATACCGTCATTTCCTTCAAAGTTGCTTTCGGTTGCTAAAGTTACTAACGATCTGAATTGCAATGTCATTTTTTTCCTTCTGATGTTGTTTTTCAGGATCGAGTCACGGGGAGGACGATTGGTAAATGAGTATTATCTCATGGTCTTTATGTTTTGAAAAGCGCACCTCAAGCTTTTGTTTCCCAAACAATGACCCTCTGGCATAAGCGTTTAGGACATCCGTCTGCTCGCTCGTTATCCCGTATTTTTCCTGATCTTGTTGCTCAAAATAATCTTTGTGAGGTATGCCAATTTTCGAAGCAGACTCGATTACCTTTTGGCACCTCGACCAATGTTACTGCTGCACCATTTGAATTAATTCATTATGACGTTTGGGGACTTGCCCCAACCGAATCTTATGACGGTTTTAAATACTATGTAACATTTATTGATGACTTTTCAAGAGCCACTTGGATTTATTTACTCAAACATAAAAATGAAGTTGTCTCAGTTTTTCAAAATTTTCAATCCATGATTCTCACTCAATTTTCGGCTCGCATTAAAATCCTCCGCTCAGATAATGGTACCGAGTACACTATGACTCTTCTTGGTAACCATCTTCAGAAGGAGGGCATCATTCATGAAACAAGTTGCGTTGGCACTCCACAACAAAATGGAGTTGCAGAATGAAAAAATCGGCACATTTTAGAAGTCACACGAGCACTGATGCATCAAATGAATGTTCCTAAACGATACTGGTCACATGGTGTTCTTACAGCTGCATACTTCATAAATCGACTTCCGAGTCGAATCCTTGATTTTAGATCACCAATCGAAGTTCTAAAAAGGCATAAAGTAAATATTTCTCATCTGAGAGTTTTTGGGTGTCTTTGTTTTGTGCATGTTTTACCTATCCAAAGAGATAAACTTGACTCTCGATCAATAAAATGCATCTTTTTGGGATACTCCTCTACAAAAAAAGGTTATAAATGCCTCGATCCGACATCAGGAAAACTTTTTATCTCACGTGATGTGAATTTTTCTGAGAACATACCTTTTTTCTCAAGTAATGATGCGCCGCAGGGGGAGAACACACACGTACCGTTACCGGTTATTGACGATTTCGCGAGTAGTGTTGCGTCGCCGGGGGGGAACACACTCACACCGTTACCGATTGTTGATGAGGTGTCTGTTGATACCTCTGATACTCCACCACCTTCCGATATCGAGCCTACTCTTCCTCTTCGCAAATCTACTAGAGAGCGACAAACTTCAACAAGACTACGAGACTTTTACTCCTATCATACTTCCTCTAATTTTATACAAGATTATTTATCTTATGACTCCATTTCTCCTTCTCATCGTACCTTTCTTAGCAAAATTGTTACTGAACCAACCAATTTTTATGAAGCCAATGCTCATGAAGTGTTGCGGAAAGCAATGGAAGAAGAACTTCAAGCTCTTGCCGATAACAAAATATGGAAAATAGTAAAATTGTCTTATGAAAAAAAAATCGGTTGGTTGCAAATGGGTATATAAAATTAAATACAACAATGATGGATCAGTAGAAAGGCATAAAGCTAGGTTGGTGGCTAAGGGATTTACACAAACTTATGGCATAGACTATAAGGAGACCTTTGCACCTGTTGCAAAAATGAGCACTATTCGAGTTTTATTATCAGTTGCTGTAAATTGTAGTGCCCCGTCCCGCAAAGTCAATCGGAGGAATCGAAACGCCGACGGCGTTTGGACTTAGCCTTGCAACGGCTTGCTTGGAGATATCGCTCAGGTGGGATAGTTTCGGTGAACTTGCCTTATCTTTACCTTCACATAATAAATCGTGTTTTCAACTTGCACAAGTAGGCTTAATAATAAAAGAGATGAATCCACATAGTTAAGGGAATAATCCCGACGGGTCAAAATGAGTTAGAACATGGAAAACGTCCCACGGTCGATTTAGAGTTGGTGCACGGCGTGCTTTGAAAATGACACTCGGTCCTTCGTCCCGTGGCTTGGGAGAAGGAAAGTTGGTCTTCGACACAAAACTATGAACTTGCCTACGTCATAGGCATCGCCCGCATAAACGCTTGATAAAGCGTGCACGGTTCTACTGCGCAAGGCTTGGCATAGCCTTCGCTCGTCCCTCGGGTTAAGTTGTAGGCTTGAGTAAGTTAGGCAAAGTTATGCCGTCGACCTAAGTTATTCCAAGTGCTGCCCCGCTCATTCTGCGGTTGTCAAGTTAAATAGTCCCACGATCCCAAGGCCCGTCATATGAAGTATGACTTGGGCGATAGCGTTGCGTAGAACACGAGTCGGTTTAAGGCACGAGCCACGGTTGGTTCAGTAAAAAGTTAGCCACTGTCTATCGATGTTTAAGGAACACGTTATGTGCAAGTTAAGTGGAAAGGCTATGCAGTAGTCGTTCTCGGAGTTCAAAGAATGTTAAGTCCAAGCGATGGTTAGTCGTCGAGAGAAAATATATCGGGACTGTGGTTCAGTCGCCGAGGCAACCCTGGTTTGGGCTCTGCAAAGGAAGTATGAAAAGTGGATAGAGTAAAACAAAGGAACTGTAATAATAATGAGACCATGCATTACGTTAAGTCTAGAAGTTAGCGTAGGCACGTGGTCATAGACAACTTGTCGACAAGGACGATGGTTCTTCGGATCGGAAACCTTGGGCCAGGGACCGATCCGGCCTAGGAAGAACAACGTATAGCCGAGCTGGGTATAAAGCAACCGGTAGGTCGGGGACTTGCATCGAGGATCGCAACCGACGGTGCAAGGGTCCCGAATGCCAGGCTATGTCCACTATGGCTAGTCAATGCCAGTGACCATTCATATAGATGTGTCGGCACGGATGACAATTCGCGTGTGTGCCTTTGGATTGGGTTGAATGTGTATGCAGTTAGAAGACACAATGTTTGGGCCTAAGATTTGGCTACAACGAAGGCGGCGTGCTTCGGCACAAGATGTGGCATCGAGTGTTAAGTCGTTGGCATAGAGTTGCATGAGTTAGGCTTGAGCTATTGCGAGTTAAGTCGAAAAGGGCCGTAGGGCAAGTAGTGTGAAGTTACGTTGAGTTGCTGGGCACGACCTCGAAATATGAGGTACGGCCGCGTTGTCACAACACAAGTATAAGCGAGACTAAGCGAGGAGGCGCTGCCTCGGAGATATTGAAGCACGAATCGAGTTTATGGCATGACCGAGTCGTTACGTCCCAGAGTTTGGCATAAAAGTATAAGTCGGTGCGTCGATAATGCAAGCACGAGAAAGGTCTCGAGGCACGGAAATGGAGTCTTTCGTGTAGTGCGTCCCTGATTTTGGCCGTATGACGAACACGACTTGATAGGTTAACGTTGTTGGCACGAGAAGTGGTCTAGAGACAAAGTATGAGTTAACGTTGACATTGCAAGCACGGGATGGTTCCGATACACAAGTTGCGCTAAGGCGCCGGTCCTAAAACTGATCCTAAGACAAGAATAGAAAGACAATCATAAAAGGGTTTATGTTGCACAAAGTAAATGAAACGTGTAGGTTTTGTATGGGTGGGCGAGGAGCTCACTCCACCAGTACAGTTGAGTACTGATACCCACACAGTGTTCATGTGCAGGCACAGGTAGAAGCTCGTAGCGCGGAGCTCGCTTGGATGCGTCGAGACACGGAGTTCCTTGGCGATTCAAAGCGTGTGGCCGCATGGATTGAAGACTTATACAGGACATAATGTATGGACATCGCCTTCCGAAGCTTTCGCTGGTTCAAGTATTGTAAAAGAGATGAGAGAGAGCAGAGTGACTTGTAAATGAGAGAAAAGTAAGCACGAGAGACTTATAATTTGGCCTTGCACCCACAAATGTTATCTTGTATTCAATATCAATAAAGAGCTTCTTTTGAATGTCTTGTGTTCTCGTTCTAAATTTTTGCTGTAATGTTCAATGTATCTGCTTGGGACTTCAGTGCGACGACCCCGTCGATGCCGCTGTAATCGGTCGTTATGGAACTGCCTTGCACGAGCGCAATCTAGGCTCGTGCGGCATCACGCCTTAGCGAGGACGATCGCTCCTACGGAAGCGGGGCGTGACTTAATGGTATCAGAGCACGGCTTTACGTCCTTGGACTTCACGTCGATTTCTCAGTTTCGAAAGCTCGTCGTTGGAAAAATAAGTGTGCGCTCTCTCTCAAATGTCCCTCGGCATGTCCATACAATAAGTCTAAATATTTTTAAAAGCTCGTACAAGCGTTTCAACCAAACGTATCGATAGGCAGCGGCCTTTGTGTTGAACGATGTTAAACATGACTCGATAGAAAACACATGCTAAGTTAACATGTCGTGTGCGTGCCTAACTAGTCATGCGTTGACCCTAGCAATTGAGCGTGCAAACTCGAATATAGTCCGCACGGGATGGCTATGCACACGGCCTTTTGGCTAAGTTGTGTTGCGCAATCGTGCACCTCGACCTTTGGTGCAAACGAGTTGCGAGCGATATCAAGTACCGCTCGGTCGAAAATAAAGCTACACTTAGAGTGTCTATCGATAGGAACGCTATCGAGTTCACGCTTAGGCATACACGGAAGATTGACTTGGGTTTTAAGAAATAGTGCGGACGACTTTGTACGTCGATACGACGTGAGCGAACACGCTTGAGATTCGTCGAACGAATCTGAAGGATGTCTTAGCGAATGACATGAACGTGATGGAGGACTAGATCGTATGGCTCGAATCCGAGTGGTGTATGGATTTTCTTGGAAATCATTCGAGCAAGATTGAGGATTACGAGTAACGGCGAGTATATCGGCGAGGCGATACGATCGTACAAAGCCTTAGAACGTGTCACGCTTAGTTGGTCGTGACTTCAAAGGTCCCGAACGAGCATCTCGTTCGGACAACTTGTGAATGGGCAACACGAGTTAGAACACGATTCGGAGCGATAAATGAAAATGAATGGTCTTGATCGAGAAAACATAGAGGATCGCGCGTACGATTTCGGATTAATTCAAATGAAATGTGACTTGAGTTTTGAACAACGATCTTGAAACGAGCTTGAGGAATAACGATCGAACTTGACCTTGAATATCGAGAAAATTGTGGAATATCCAACTTGGACAATAGCATTCGTCGCACGACTCGAAATTGGTTGCAAAGGAGGATCGTCAGGTTACGCATATCATCGATGGTATTGAGGCGTATCAAAGATCGATATGCGATAACTCGGAGGTACTCTGACTCGGCAAATAACGATTGTGCAAATATCATTGTTCCAATGGATACTATACTAGTGATGTTGAAATGTATCGAGGAAGAGATAAACTTGGCTCGAGGATTTTCTGGTCGAACGAATGACAAACGGACTATCGAACTGAGATCTTGGCTTGGATGAAAATAAAAATGGTTGGATTTGCTTCGTCGATAACCACAACTTCGACATTCTTGTCTTATGCGAGCGCAACCCCAGCCTCGTACATGCGTCGCACCGATTAGAGCGATCACTCCGCGTGAGCGCTGGTATGGTGATTCATACAGCGGGGGTGATTGAACTTTGATGGCGTGGCAATTTGTATGCTTCGACTTGTGGTTTGACGCGAAGGTGACTCGAGAATGAATTTGTGTACTTGAAGAATTGAACTTGAGGATTAAGTAGGTCCAATCCGCATATCGAGAATGAATTAGTCTAGACTCAAACAAGAGTTACGCCCCGATGAGAATGATTATTCTGCGGGTGCGTTGTATGGTGATTCATGAACCGCCGTGGATAATCGGACTCGCGTGAGATTGGGGCACAACGTATTGTCGAGCTAGATGACCTCGTGATCGAATACATGAATTGGTTAGAATTGGTGATTGAACTGATTTGAATTCTTCGTAACGAATGCATTGATGCGAATAGGTGATCGTGCTCGATGTTTAGAAATCTGAGTGACGCGAGCTTGGGTAGAAAATCCTGTACTACTGACTATGGTTTGACCCTAGGATTGGGGTCAGTGTTGGCTTTATTGTTGGGGAACTATGATTCCAATCCTGACATTGACTTAGCCTCGAAAAGAAATAGCCTAGCGGATAGACGAAACGCCCCGTTTCATGTGTTAGCAATCGAAATATTGATCTTGAGGATTGGCATGGATGAATAGGGTGAATCACGAATATAGAAAACCCTGCTCACGAGACTCGGCTGACATGCATATATTCAGGGATGCCTGAGTATGTGCACGATGCGACTCGAGTGAGAATGACAAATTCTCTATCATGCGGCTTAGTTGAATGCATGTATTTTGGGGACGCCCGGAATGCGTGCACGATCCAGCCAAGTGATACGATGAGTTCAAGCAAGACTTGAGGAATGGGAGAGTGTCGAGACCTTGAAATCATGTTAACGAAAAGATTGATAGTCGTGCGAGCATGGCTCGGAATCGAAGGAACGCGTAGGCGAAGTGTGTGCGATAATCCCGCGTCTGGGCACGATTAAGTCTTGGCCATAGAAATGGTAGGTTGGCTTGCCTTCAGGAAAGTCTCGAGGACGAGACTTGTTCTGAGTGGTGTATGTTGTAGTGCCCCGTCCCGCAAAGTCAATCGAAGGAATCGAAACGCCGACGGCGTTTGGACTTAGCCTTGCAACGGCTTGCTTGGAGATATCGCTAAGGTGGGGTAGTTTCGATGAACTTGCCTCATCTTTACCTTCATATAATAAATCATGTTTTCAACTTGCACAAGTAGGCATAATAATAAAAGAGATGAATCCACATAGCTAAGGGAATAATCCCGACGGGTCAAAATGAGTTAGAACATGGAAAACGTCCCACGGTCGGTTTAGAGTTGGTGCACGGCGTGCTTTGAAAATGATACTCGGTCCTTCGTCCCGTGGCTTGGAAGAAGGAAAGTTGGTCTTCGACACAAAACTATGAACTTGCCTACGTCATAGACGTCGCCCGCATAAACGCTTGATAAAGCGTGCACGGTTCCACTGCGCAAGGCTTGGCATAGCCTTCGCTCGTCCCTCGGTGTAAGTTGTAGGCTTGAGTAAGTTAGGCAAAGTTATGCCGGTCTACCTAAGTCATTCCAAGTGCTGTCCCGTTCATTCTGCGGTTGTCAAGTTAAATAGTCCCATGATCCCAAGGCCCGTCATATGAAGTATGACTTGGGCGATAGCGTTGCGTAGAACACGAGTCGGTTTAAGGCACGAGCCACGGTTGGTTTAGTAAAAAGTTAGCCACGGTCTATCGATGTTTAAGGAACACGTTATGTGCAAGTTAAGTGGAAAGGCTATGCAGTAGTCGTTCCCGGAGTTCAAAGAATATTAAGTCCAACCGATGGTTAGTCATCGAGAGGAAATATATCGGGACTGTGGTTCAGTCGCCGAGGCAACCTTGGTTTGGGCTCTGCAAAGGAAGTATGAAAAGTGGATAGAGTAAAACAAAGGAACTGTAATAATAATGAGACCATGCATTATGTTAAGTCTAGAAGTTAGCGTAGGTGCGTGGTCATGGACAACTTGTCGACAAGGACGATGGTTCTTCCGATCGGAAACCTTGGGCCAGGGACCGATCCGGCCTAGGAAGAACAACGTATAGCCGAGCTGGGTATGAAGCAACCGGTAGGTCGGAGACTTGCATCGAGGATCGCAACCGGCGGTGCAAGGGTCCCGAATGCCAGGCTATGTCCACTATGGCTAGTCAATGCCAGTGACCATTCATATAGATGTGTCGGCACGGGCGACAATCCGCGTGTGTGCCTTTGGATTGGGTTGAATGTGTATGCAGTTAGAAGACACAATGTTTGGGCCTAAAATTTGGCTACAACGAAGGTGGCGTGCTTCGGCACAAGATGTGGCATCGAGTGTTAAGTCGTTGGCATAGAGTTGCATAAGTTAGGCTTGAGCTGTTACGAGTTAAGTCAAAAAGGGCCGTAGGACAAGTTGTGTGAAGTTACGTTGAGTTGCTGGGCACGACCTCGAAATATGAGGCACGGCCGCGTTGTCACAACACAAGTGTAAGCGAGACTAAGCGAGGAGGCGCTGCCTCGGAGATATTGAAGCACGAATCGAGTTTATGGCACGACCGAGTCGTTACGTCCCAGAGTTTGGCATAAAAGTATAAGTCGGTGCGTCGACAATGCAAGCACGAGAAAGGTCTCGAGGCACGGAAATGGAGTCTTTCGTGTAGTTCGTCCCTGATTTTGGCCGTAAGGCGAACACGACTTGATAGGTTAACGTTGTTGGCACGAGGAGTGGTCTAGAGACAAAGTATGAGTTAACGTTGACATTGTAAGCACGGGATGGTTCCGATACACAAGTTGCGCTAAGGCGCCGGTCCTAAAACTGATCCTAAGGCAAGAATAGAAAGACAATCATAAAAGGGTTTATGTTGCACAAAATAAATGAAACGTGTAGGTTTTGTATAGGTAGGCGAGGAGCTCACTCCACCAGTACAGTTGCGTACTGACACCCACACAGTGTTCATGTGCAGGCACAGGTAGAAGCTCGTGGTGCGGAGCTCGCTTGGATGCGTTGAGGCACGGAGTTCCTTGGCGATTCGAAGCGTGCGGCCGCATGGATTGAAGACTTATACAGGACATAATTTATGGACATCGCCTTCCGAAGCTTCCGCTGGTTCAAGTATTGTAAAAGAGATGAGAGAGAGCAGAGTGACTTGTAAACGAGAGAAAAGTAAGCACGAGAGACTTGTAATTTGGCCTTGTGCCCACAAATGTAATCTTGTATTCAATATCAATAAAGAGCTTCTTTTGAATGTCTTGTGTTCTCGTTCTAAATTTTCGCTGCAATGTTCAATGTATCTGCTTGGGACTTCAGTGCGACGACCCCGTCGATGCCGCTGTAATCGGCCGTTATGGAACTGCCTTGCACGAGCGCAATCTAGGCTCGTGCGGCATCACGCCTTAGCGAGGACGATCGCTCCTACGGGAGCGGGGCGTGACATAAATTGTGAATGAAATTTATATCAAATGGATGTTAAAAATGCATTCTTATATGACAATTTAGTTTACATGAAGTTGCCTCCAGGACACCCATGTGAAGCTCAACCAGGGATGGCATGTAAACTACAAAAGGCCTTGTATGGCCTAAAACAATCACCAAGGGCATGGTATGCCAAGCTCAGTTCAGCTCTTGTAATAAATGGTTTCAAAAGAAGTGTCAATGATTCATCATTATTTGTTAAAAAGAATGAGAGTCGAGTAACAGTTGTACTTGTATATGTTGATGATCTTATCATAACAGGGAACAATGAGGAAGCGATCAAGGAACTCAAATCTAATTTGGAGCAACGATTTGCTGTAAAGGACTTGGGAAGTCTAAAATATTTTCTAGGTATGGAGATTGCCTACTCACGTAAAGGTTTATTTCTTAACCAACGTAAATACTGCTTGGATTTGCTAAAGGAAACTGAAAAACTTGGGGCTAAAGCAGTTCCAACTCCTGTAGATACCTCTATTAAACTAAGTTCTGAAGGTACACCTTTACAGGATATTGAGCAGTTCCAACGTCTACTAGGAAGACTAATCTATCTTACTATTACTAGACCTGATATCTCTTATGCTATAAGTTTGATTAGTCGTTTTATGCATAAACCATCTGACAAACATCTGCAGGCAGCAAATA
>JANAVB010004992.1:17500-28375 GCA_029216955.1 Iris pallida
TATTCCTAGATATCCCGTAACATAATAACAATAAAAGCTGATCAGTATTTCGGAAATCCGTACTTCTATTTTCAAATAGAGAGTACTAGCCCAAGGGAGGCTCGGAAATCAATGCATCTATTTCGACAGTAACATCAAATAGATGGTTTAGCCCAAGGGAGGCTCGGAATTCACAGCCTGATCCCAGGTTAACGGGATTGTTCACGGGAAGCATCTAGAGAATTATTCAGATTATTGTTCTCAATTGCATTGTATTAGATTTCATCTTACTCCAAAAGTAACCCATACCTACCTTGGTAGGCAGTTTGCTCAAGGGAAGCAAATCTTACAGAAAGCTCAAGGGAAGCTCGGAAATTTCACAATCCCTGGAGTAGGATGATGGTTACATGTGTCATTTTAGTAAAATTAAGGGTATATATATATATATACTTATATACATACATATATGCAGTTGCACAAGTCTTTTTTTTAGAAAACCGCATATTTTAATTTTTATTTATTTATATTTCATCGCCCTTGACCGAGGACTTGCTTGTCGTTTCTAAACGACCTAGTTTTGTTCACTAGGTGAAGAAGAAGACGCCTCCGCCGAAGTATCGCCGCACTACAACGAGAAGTAAACTGTCCGGACTACCTACAGTTATAACCAGCGCTATCGTAGTAATCTTGTAAATTACTTTTGTAATCGTCTGTAATAGTATTGTTGGAAAAGTTTCCTGTAATATAGCTACACTATATATTTCAATACCATGCAAATTTCCTGTATTTTCCATTCTTGCTGAGGATTACAGGCGACAATCGCGGTTTCGGCGCGTAGCCTGGAGATGTGTTATGGCGTCACCGTTTCAAATATGGGAAGCGGGACGTGACATCAGAAATCTTATTTTTCATCTAATAATTTTATATTTTGTTAATAAAGCTACATGTCACGGTGGTGGTGGTGAACTGAGAAAACCTGCTTCTGAGGTCGGGCGGATCATCTGCTCACATATTTTAAAAAAAATCTGTATTGATCGGACGAAATATTTTTTACTTTTCTAATGATAATATTTTCGAAGAGAATATTTTATTTGGACGGTGAATGGCCATTCTCTTTGCTTTTAACACGGAGAATGGCCATTTTCTTTGCTTTTAACACGGCGAATGGCCATTCTCTTTGCTTTTAACACGACGAATGGACGGAGAATGGCCATTCTCTTTGCTTTCCACACGGCGAATGGACGGAGAATGGCTGTTCTCTTTGTTTTTAACACGGAGAATGGCCATTCTCCGTTACTTTAACATGGAGAATGGCCATTCTCCGTTCTTTGAAAACGGAGAACGGACACTCTCTGTGCTTTTAACAAAGTATGGTACATTTAGGACTGGAAATGTTCAAGTATCTCATATTTATTTCACCAAATATTTACAGTATTTTTAATATCATTTACCATAGTACATTCATTTAATATTAAATCATTTTCAAGGTAATCCGAATATCATTTTATCAGGCTTCCACTGTATGGCTGAACAAAATTTTTTGCGAATGTTTGAATATAATTAACCTACTATCAAAGAGAATTTTTCTTACATTACATTATGCATTACACTGGCATCGAGTTCATACTGATGGCATCGATGTACTGATGGCAATAACAAAGGGTGAACATGCAGGATTACAATTATGTTTCCGCAATAACAAGGGATGAACAGGCAGGATTACAATTTTGCTTCAGCAATAACAAGGGATGAACAGGCACCGGCATCGAATTCATACTGATGGCATCGATGTAATGATTTTTTACAGAAAGCAAAACACATTACAATCAAATAAAGTTTCAGTGATCCCAGGAATGCATCCGTAATGAGGCCACCTGTAAACCCTAGCAATGCACCCAGGACTCACGAAATCTGTGATGGGCATCTGCAAATCAAAGGAATACACCAAAATATCAATATCATCTATGAAGGCTAACTGCCAACCAAATAAACGCTTCAACCAAAAAATTATAATCAAATTAAGTATACTTCATTCCAAGTCCAATAAACTGCATAATTCACGTTACAGTAATCTGCCCAATCCACGTTAGTAATTCAACATAGAACCTGCATAATTCACAATACAATAATCCAAATAAATATCAGACCTACTCTAAATTCAAGACCATATTACATTTTCAAAACAAATTACGAACTATGCAATGAGTACAAGCGAAAAGTTTAGTCTTACAATATTTCAAACACAAAATTTAGTTTGTCCGCCATGACCAACAAATATTCAGAACAATATTACAAGTCAAATATTACTTCCAAATTGAAATAAGAGACATTCAAAACTCAAAAGATGAATCTTCATAGTCGTCTCCATCTTCTTCTTCTTGTTTCTTTTTTTCCTACTTCTTCTTCTTTCTCAAAATATCCTTCACCTACACCTTGAGGGACGGATGAAGAAAAATTATAGTCAGTATGGACTCACTTTATAGGTAGAAATGACATCCAGAAACATAAATAGAAGTATCAAAGTGATGGCTAGCATTAAAGTGTCAATGTGCACAGTGTGTATTTTTACATAAGATTTTGGGCTAGCCCCATTTACCTTCTTCACGAGGGAAGAAAAATTTTATTCTTGGTCAGCAAATTCAACCTCTATCTGGTTAATCTTATCCAGAATCAATTTCTGTTTGTCGGATATAGTCTTCATCTCTTTGAAGACATTCTCAAAGTTTGCAACAACAAAATTGTATAGATCATCAACCCTGTCCTTAGTGTTTTTGATTCCATAAGTTGATGGTTTTCCAGATGTTGATGGTTTGCTTGCAGCTGCTGCCCGTTTTCCAAACATTCGAGTGAAGGTTAGTTTTCTCATGGGGCCTTTGTTTTTAATATAAACATCCCCTGCTAAGCTTGGGACAGAATGTTTATTAGCCATCGAGCATACAAATCCTCCGAAAGGGAGAGCTGTCCATGCAGTTGGTTTTCCCACGAGATGCATCATTCTACTGAACATGTAGGAACCTATATCCATCCTTTTTTTTCTTCCCCATATAATAAAGAAATTTTACTCTTTCGGGATGGATGAAAAACTCATGTCCAGTAGGGTTGAGTGTTTGAGATACGTAGGCATGCAACAATTTATACAAAGTTTTTAATTGATCTTTGTATACATTTTGAGGGGTCTTGGCACCCATTGAAACACCTGTAATCTCATGAATTGCATCCGTCATGGAAACATTATCAATATCTTTCATATCAAACTCAGGAACTGGATTAAATCCATAAAATTCGTTGATGACAGCAGCATTTACCCTAATCAGTTTCCCTCTCAGAAACACCAGTGGTTGATCCTCTTCTTTTTCTTTAATTTCAGCCGGAAGATTTGAGTAAAATTCTCTTATTATTGTTTGGGAGATTTTCTCAAGACAGGATTTGTTCAGTTTCTCCAATTGATAGAATTTCAATATATCCAGGAAAGCTTCGTCTTCGACATCATCCATCTTAATTGATCTTTCAGGCATAACAGCCTTTTTCTTGAAATATTTAATGTAAATCTTCTTAGTTTTAGAGTCTTTAAATTTTTTACCTCCTCTCCAGCCTGGGACTTATTTGATGATTGCTCTTCCTCTTCATTTTCCTCTTCTGATGAGGATTCAAAATCCACAGAGTATGCTGATGACTCTGTATCCGTTGCCACCTTAGCCTTCGCTTGAGTACACCTTCGATCTTCATAAGTTGAGTCTTCCGACGACTCTGTATCGAAGATAGATTTTCTGGTCTTTGTCGAGTAATGAGTATTTTTAGCCTTTTTTGTACGTAGCTTGGCTGCCGCCTCCGCTTTCATCGTCGCTGCCGCCGCCGCTGCTTCCGCCGCTGCCCTTTCGGCCTCTGCCCTAACGACCATAATCTTGGTTTTCGCCGCCCTTGCAAGTTCTGCCCTTCGGGCCTGTATCGCATCCCTTCGTGGATCCTTCCCCTTCGGCGACGGTCGTTGTTTCTTCGGCGGCATTTTGATTAGAAGAGGGTTTGGGAGAGGGTTTGGGAGAAGGAAGAGGGTTTGAGAGAAGAAGAGGGAAAATTCGACCGTCTTATATGACCTTGGGAAGTGGAAAAAATTAGAATAGTTTTGAGTCTTAAATTAAATTTATTACTATTATTACTAGTATAAGACGGTCGAATTTATTACTATTAAATTTAAAAAACTACTTTCCAAAATTAAATTTATTACTATTATTACTAGTATATATCCATGTGAAATCACTACATAAACCTTTGGAATTTTGAGACCTTAATTTTAAAAAATTCTTTTCCAAAATTAAATTTATTACTATTATTACTAGTATATATCCACGTGTTCCGTATAAATTATTGAAAAATTTGGCAGAAAAAAACGTGGTGGAAACATATTTATTTAAAAAAATTTGACAACATATTTAAGAATGTGAAGTTTAAGACTCAATATTTCTATTTTTCGAATATTTGATTAAATTTTTGAAAATAAGAAGACTATGTACTTGAAAAGAGTAAAATTGAAACACTCAATGTTGTCCTCTATTTTACTTTGTAATCATATTTAAGATGGATTTGACGGCAAGATTGACGCTGGCAGCATAATCAATTCTATGACGTAACAAGTCATTGATGGAGATATCGTCACTGATATATTGATTTGACGTAACAAGATTTGTTAATTATAAAGAGCAATGCTATAGTTAGCAAATGGGTGTAAGTTGTAAGAAGGTGGTAAAAGTTTGATTGTAGCCGAAACCAAATTGAGTTAACAAAATATTATATTTCATTAAATTCCAGCTTCGTCGTCGGAACATTCTCCGGAGAAGTATACAAGAGGAGGACAAAAAATTGTAAAAAACGGAAAAAAAAAAGGGTCTAGCCCTCACTGGCCTCCCGGAGGATCTCCGCAAAGTCCTGCAGGGTGCGCACACCCGCCCTATGGCACAGGCGGCGAAACGCTTCCCTCTTCTCCAGAGAATTCCGTTCCTCCGGAGTGATCGGCAACAGGTCAAAGTTTGGCGCCGGATGAAGAGGTCGAACGATGACCTCCAGTGACAACCCGCAGGAGGTCAGAAAGTTCGCAGCCGCTGCCAGCCAGTCATGGGCCGGATGCGGCGCAGAGGGTGCTCCATGCGAAAAGGCTCGACGACGACTGGAAGAAGGCTCTGGCAATGGCTCCCAACCAGATGATCTTTTTGGAGCCATGTTAAATGTGCAACCTACTCAGATGAATGGGGACCCCTATGTATATATATACACGTTCCTAACCGACTCTTCTTATTCCTTATTGGAAGTTGGGATATAATGCTAAAGTTACAACCAAATGCTTACAACACTCTTACAACCTTCACCCATTGCTGACATGTAGGCCATGGCCCACATGTCATCAATGGGTGAAGGTTGTAAGAGTGTTGTAAGCATTTGGTAGTAGACTTAGCATTATTGATGTCTTATTCCAGGCTTAGTTGGTTGTGCTGTTTGGCTTTTACATGGAAGGCCTAGGTTCGAGTCTAGTGTTTGGGTTCTGTAGAATTTTTCTATTGTTAACATTTTTTGGGTGCTATTATATGCTTTTAACTTAGTATGGAACAATTTTTGGGACTGTTAATGGCCATTCTCCGTTCCTCTAACACGGAGAATGATACATTTAGGACGGAGAATTGTACATTTAGGACGTCGAATGGTACATTTAGGACGGAGAATGGTACATTTAGGAATGTTCTGTAGGGTTGTGAATTTTAAATAGTTTGGCTGTTTAGTTTTGTTTTGAATCTATATAAATTGGTTTTGAAGGCTCGTGAAGATGAATTAGTTTGGCTGTTTGGCTGTTAATGGTCATTCTCCGTTCCTCTAAAACGGAGAATGGTAAATTTAGGACGGAGAATTGTACATTTAGGACGGCGAATGGTACATTAGGACGGAGAATGGTAAATGTAGGACGGAGAATGATAGATGTAGGACGGAGAATGGTCCATATAGGACAGAGAATGGTACATTTAGGACTGTTCTGTAGGGTTGTGAATTTTAAATAGTTTGGCTGTTTAGTTTTGTTTTGAATCTATATAAATTGGTTTTGAAGGCTCGTGAAGATGAATTAGTTTGGCTGTTAATGGCCATTCTCCGTTCCTCTAACACGGAGAATGGTACATTTAGGATGGAGACTTGTACATTTAGGACGACGAATGGTACATTAGGACGGAGAATGCTGAATGTAGGACGGAGAATGATACATGTAGGACGGAGAATGGTCCATATAGGACGGAGAATTCATTTTGAATAAGGTAAAATCTGTGTTGGGAAATGGCGAAATCTCTTGGATATGATTACACTGAGATGTTGTATTAATGGTAAAATCTGTGTTGGAAAATATCGAAATCTCATAAGTGAGCCGTCTTAGGCGTCATTATATCACAGTCCATTTTATTTATAAAAAAAATAATCATGTTAAAAATTAGTATTGACAAAAGTAAAATTTGCTCAAAATGGAGAATCGAACTCATAAAAAATATCTTGTATGTAGACTAGTAAAAAATATATACTCCCTCCGTCCCAAAAATATAGTCTCACTTTCCTTTTTGGTTTGTCCCATATTATAGCCCATCTCTTTTATATAATGGATGTTTGTGGAGTAATTTACAATTTTAGCCTTATTTAAACTGCAATTATATCAAGATAAACTCTACAATTCTCTATGCATTTAAGAGTTGTATTTTGAAAATATACTTGAGCTCTAATGATGGATACTGAAAAGACACTTTAGTTTATATTGCCTCCAAAATTCAAACTAAAATTTGCCAAAATATTGTCTCCAAAGTTTAATTTACATAGTAGAATGTGATATCATTAAATAAATCCAATTAGAGATTTAATGACATTCATTAACCCAATTAGAGATCACAATAAGTACAAAAGCAAAATTCAAAACTTCTATAAGGGGCAAATTGGAGAGATTTTGTTTTGTTGGACATATTAATTGGATTTTCTATATCTTGGTGAAAATAGAAATAGGACTATATTTTTGGGACGGAGGGAGTATAAAGAAATGCATGCATGCATGCATGCTAATGTTTTCACCATTCACCCCAGGAACGATAGAACATATCTAAATCATTATACCACTCGTACACAGGTTCTCCTGGTACTGGGATTACATTATCAAAGGATTTTTTAAACGTCTGTATTGAATAACAAATTTTCCAGAGTTCGTCGTCGAAGATCACGTTAAGCACCCACGTATGTCGAGCAGGCGAAGACCCTTGCAGTTGCATATGATAGATTGCAGCGTGTCTCCATTGAACATGCCGAATCCCATATGTAGGTGCTCGAGACGCGGCATCGAATCAGCCACGGCCTTTCCCTCTGCCTCGTTTTTCGTGTCCAGCACGAACATGTTCCTGAGCATGAAATCCGGAGGGGACATGTTCCTACTCAGCTTGACCAGACGGCGGCAATAATTTTCGGCAGAAATTATTCCAGTCGACGTGATGTAGAGGCAGTAGCTAATGTCGAGTTCTTCCAGCACAGGGAAAAACTCCAAGTGTCTCACGAAAGTTTCATCACTCACGTCACACTTCGGAATGTGCAGAACCCTTAGAAATTTTCCACTGTATTATAAAAATGGGAAAACATCAATAGAAATTAACAAAAGTATACGTAAAATTTTGTAATAGAAAAAATAAAGTATTAGAATAAGACCAAATAAAATTTTGCACTGGCCTTAAACATGCAAAAGAGAAGGCTGCTTCGTCGAGCTTGTACGCGGAGAGGGACCCTAGATGTCCCTCACTGCGAGCCACGAGCTTCATTACGGTCAAACTAATCTCAGCGGTTTGCTGGGTCCTCCGGCACCACTGTACCAAGTCGACGTTAGACCAATAGTCTAAGGGACCGTTGAGCGCCTTCCACCACGAACGGCAAACTGGGGCCACGTTGCACATTACCTCGTCCGCCGGCATCCCCGACAGTACCAGTATCATCGAGAGAATCTCGGTAGGGATGACGGCCCATCCGCTGCAGTTGATCTTGCTCCTCTCCATTGCGACTGTTCTTCTTCTTCTTTCCTTTGTTTCTCTCTAGTCGGATGGGTTCTCTTCTTTGGAAAAGGCTATTTAACCCTCGTTTACGCGGGTGTATGTAACCCGCTCGTGGAGGGGTGTGACCGAACAAGTCACGAATCTATTGAGAAATAACGGTAATGCCACTGTATTAATATTAGCAATTAGTCGTTTGGGCTCCCAACATATTTAGGTGATGCCATCTCCCATTATGTGGCATCTGACATGGCAGATGACATAACGTCTGACATGGCAAATTTTAACCCCAAAAATTAATTATCCAAAATTTTTTAATGTTAATGTTAATGTCAATATTAATATTAATGTTAATGCTAATGCTACTGTTAATGTTAATGTTAATATTAATATTAATATTAATCAATGTTAATTTAATATTAAATTATTTATTTACTATTAATGTTCATTTTAATATTAATTTTATTGTTAAATTTTGCCATGTCAGCTGTCATGTTAGCAACCATGTCATATGCCACATAATGGAAGATGGTATCACCCAAATTTTTTGGGAGCAAATAGCATTTTCGTAAAATTAGTTTTAATTATATTGTAAATTTTAAATTAACAGAAAAGCCAATGTAGATTTAATATTAATGCTACTGTAAAAAATTTTCGATCATACCTCGATACTTACGTTTGTCGACCGAGTTACCGTCTTCATCATTATCAAATTTTTACCCGAATCATCGTCATCGCTGGAGCGTGATGCCGTACGAGCCTGGAGTTGCGCTCGTGCAAGGCAAGATAACGGATTAACAATAGTGTTTATAGCTCAAATTGATAACATAAGCAGCGGAAGGAAAATGTTACAATGGCTCTGAATAGCCCAACTCATCATGCCAATTGGCTACAACGCTCATGATCTCTCTAGCTCACAAAGGAGTACATTGTTCCATATATTATGCCTTTTTATAGCCAACAAATAGTCTTCGGCTGAACATCTCCATGTCGCAAGTCCGAACGCCAATGCGGTAGCTCCTCTTGAACGCTAAGGACTCCATGCATCTGGACGTCCAAGCCGAGCCCCGCCTCGAGCCAAACATATCATGAACTTGTCCACCACCGTGTCCCTGCGGCAGATACAGTTAGACATAATCTTAACATAAATATTGTGGTCGTGCTCATCTATGTCCCATTTCGCCTAGCCTGCAAGGTTAGAACTTTACATAAGAAATCATATCATTTCACTCAACCAACCAACCGTAAACTTAAACATATACATAAGGGTGGCAGGCCCTGCGCCTGCACCCAGCGCTAATCTCAGCCCACCGGCCCTATCTATATGAAGGTCACGGTGTTTCTGTCACGACCCGCACCCTGATTAGGGGCACGAGTACGTGGTTACGTCCAGCCTACGCCGCAGCTTCGACGGTAGAACGCTGTCTAGGTCATCTATAAATACTACAACTAAACAGATAAATGTACCTGTATAGTATATACACTCCGAATGGAGGGGACTCAATCAAAAATGTAAAACTAAGGTAGATAGTATGGAAAGGAAAATACGAATGATGAGAACATGAAATAAGTCTAAGATCCACACAAGTCCAGAGCTATACACAAACAACCCAGAGAATCACATAATATATAAAAACTACTACAGTCTAAAAAGTACTAGCTAGCTCGTAGGCCAGGCAAACCTAACTAAGCTACACTACTCAGGATGAGCAAAGTCTAGTGGCTCTACTAATAAGCCACAGCCCGGGTCTACTCCATCAGACTCGACCCCATAATAGGTCGGGCAATCAGTCACACGAGACAATTGTAATATGTCAACGGTATCCTGTCAGAAAAATGAGCAAGTACAAATACCAACAGCAGTTCCATATGAATTGACAAATACTATAAGAGACATTATAATGAAATACAAGACAAAGATATAGGCGACTTGGAAACCATTTGAAGCCGAGTTACAACCCTTGGACCAAACAAGGACCGGAGTTGTAACCCTTCTTTCAAACTTAGTCTCAAATCATGGTATAGTATAAAAGCAGGTAGAGCATGTGAGTAATGGAAATATAGCATGGTGAGAAATACGGAAAGTAAAGCTGAACTGGAATATAAGATACGACAATAAATATAAAATATGATTTGAATTATTAGAGCGATATGTGATCTGCTAGGGAGTCATGGTGCTCCCTGAACTGTAGCCGGTGCACCTCTCTCCACTGCTGCCATAGCTAGCTGATGCAAGTTCTCCATGGTCTGTCGCAGCAATGACCATGGTCTGTCATCACGCAATGACCATGGACGGTTCGTACCGTAATGCATCTTTGGCATCCTTATGTGTAAGACTATGATCGCTTCGATATGGGTTGCTAGTCCAATATCCGAAGGATTCCAAACCTACTGATATCATAGCTTATCACAACACTTGACGGTCGTAACCCGTCCTAATGATGTGCACCATAAATACCATACATAATTCCCTCCTTTGAACTACTAGGTTGAATTAAGATGATGTGCACCATAAATACCATACATATAATACCTACACTGGACGGTCGCAACAATATCATAGCTTATTGAGTATATTATATTGACATTGCTTGTCCTCCATTCGGAGTGATCATTCTCGACAGGTTTTGATATTATAACGTTGTTAGGTAGTAGAACTAGACAGCATTCTCGACGTCGTTTCTGCGGTGTAGGCTGGGACCCTGTCACGTTATGGAATGGTTCTCTGGAACCATCCTGGACGTATAGCTTTGTTAATCGGGGTCCTTTCAACGCAAGTAGCTAGCTCCGATGCAAGTCTCCGCTAAACCTGTGCTGATCGAGGGAAACTACGTTGTCGACAAGTTGTCCATAACCGTGC
>JANAVB010004993.1:0-23613 GCA_029216955.1 Iris pallida
TATATTTAATATATATATATATATATATATATATATAGATATATATATATATATATATATATGAAAAAAAAAAAAAAAAAAAAAATATATATTATATATATAGAGGAGGGATCGGATTCACCCCCTATTCTATCCACCCCATATCATCCCTATCTCAATCGTTGGATCAAATTAAATTAGCGCATGAGATAAATCTTAATCTAAGATTGGAAAACAAAAACAAAGAAATAACTACACGGTCGAATCGGTCCCCTCCTCTATTCTGCTAGAAACTCTTGTGCTCCTCCAAACCGTTCGACTCCTCTGTTCCTCCGCCCATCCCTCGCCCATCACTCCTCCCCTAAACATGTGAAAGCTAACTCATGAAAGATCATCGTATCATCTATGGACTTAATTTATTTTGGGAAGCTAACTCATGAAGTTTATTTTTTTGAATTTTAGATGCTAAAAGTATATCCCAGATAAAATAATTTGAGTTCCTGGGAGATTAGATATGGCTTGGGACTGTTAATTGTCAGGTGATTCTCAGTTTTAACCTTACACTGGGTCACTGCAAGGAGCAATCATGTCAGTTGGTGCATCTGAGCCATTTGTTGAATCTCCCTTGGCCGTGACTTAATTTCACAAATCTTTCAGTACTTACTGGTTTGCTTTGGTAGTTCTTACATGTCTGTAGGTGAATGTCACTGCAGATCATCTTATCATCTTGCCGCCTTCCTGCAAACCTTGGCCAAAATTATTGAGGATCCAAAGGACCTTACTTTTTAGGGTGTTACTATGTGATTGGTGATTCTTGATGAACAATTATTATTATTATTATTTTTGTTTTGTTTCCGCCAATGGATGAAGTTTAGAATGGTTACTGTGTAATATGATCAAGCTACTATGTACAATCCGGCTTGCAGTAACTTGTAAGGTTTGGAGGATTTTTTTGGTTCGTTTTAGTTCCTGAAGGAATGTTGTTCCAATAAAGTTTTGTCTGGAAGTTTTGGCGATTTAAAGATTATAATCAGATACAGCTTTTACTTGATTCTAGAGATTGAATGTCTCTGATACTTGGTAAGCCCACTTGCAAGGCAGGTCTAGTGAAGGTCAATTAAATTAACTGGACCCAAACGCAGAACAAAAAAAAATTTAGATTGTCAATTCCATGCAGTTTAAGACTTGTTGCTCTGTACCATCTCAGTGGCTCTATACCTCTACATCTACATCTAGGAAACTTAACTAGCTTGGATCTTGACCTCTCAACAACAATTTTATAGATGAGATACCATCTTCATCAACTCAAATGTCAAAATCTTGAAAGACTTGTTGCTTTTCCAATAATCATTTTTGGAAAAACTACTGGCATTTCTTCCTTCGATCACACTTAATGCTTGGATCAATATTGAAGGCATTTGCCTACAATAAAATTTGAGGTTATGTTGCACGACAAACAATTATATACTAAGTACTAAAACTTCTGAAGGGAAGATTATTCCTCATCTTTGCCTTGCTAAACTGGAATCCTTCTAACTAAAAAACTGAGATCTTACAACATCTGAGATAATGCACTAGAAACCAGCCACTTGCTAACTATCCTGCACTGGAATCCTTTGAACTAAAAACTTGAGATTTTACAACATCTTGAGATTATGCACTAGAAACCATACACCAGAACTCATGTACTTGGAAGAAAAATGACTGTTAAAACATGCCAATGGAGCATTAGTAAATATGCAAATTTGGTAAATATACACCATAATCTGCAAGTTACTGGTAAAGAATATGTCAACTCTAAATATTTAAAAACCTTCGCAAACAAATAATTCCTAGTGTAACAAAAAATTCTAGTTCTCCACTAATCTCAATTGTATGAAGTTCTACAATTTTTTAGCTTGAAACAACCTCTCCTATTGTATGCTTTGGTAATACCAGCACAAATTTCTGCACAAATATATATTTTTTGTTCCCGAAGGTGGACTTGCATAGTTTCTGTGAAAACTGCAGCCAAGAACATACCTCAAGAAAAAATTACAATCTTCCTCAAGAACTGGACAGGTTGCAAAGCAGAGTGATGGGCGGAGCGATAGGCGGAGAAACAGAGGAGTCAAACGGTTTGGAGGAGCACAATAGTTTCTCGCGGAATAGAGGAGGGGACCGATTTGAAACGGTTTTGGAGGAGCACAATAGTTTCTCGCGGAATAGAGGAGGGGACCGATTTGATCGGGTAGGTTAATTACTTAATTTCTTTGTTTTGTTTAATTCCAATCTTAGATTAAG
This sequence comes from Iris pallida, assembly GCA_029216955.1. Lineage (NCBI taxonomy): Eukaryota > Viridiplantae > Streptophyta > Magnoliopsida > Asparagales > Iridaceae > Iris > Iris pallida. The sequence goes on from JANAVB010004993.1 coordinate 2,263, forward strand.
ATTTAATCTCATGCGCTAATTTAATTTGATCCAATGGATGAGATAGGGATGATAATGGGGTGGATAGGATAGGGGGTGAATCCGATCCCTCCCCTATATATATATATATATATATATATATATATATATATATATATATATATATAGGCACAGCTTCTTGTACGGAATTATATATATATATATATATATATATATATATATATATATATATATATATATATATATATATATATATAGGTGTACGGAATTCTAAATACGGGATGCACATATTTCAATCCTCCACTTGCTATATTATACAACCTATGTGCTCTTAAAACCACGTCACCTCCTCTTTCCTTAGCTCTCTCCTCCCTGAGCCATGCATCACTCATTCCTTCCTGTAATTCATGCCACCCCTCTCTTTATAGATATTTATGCATAAATCCAAGCGCTCAGCCTCTCGACTATCCATCTCCGTGCTCCGTATATCGACCCGAACCCCATATCACCAAATCTTCTCTCCTTCTCGGTATTGCACCATCGCAGACGTCGAGCTCCCTGCCACAATCAATATGTCCACCGAGTCCGTGCCTAGCGTCGCGTCCCATCGACATGGCACCACAGACCTACTCACCAAGCCCCCTTGTTATCGTACGTAACCAAAGCCATACCGTGCGACCGCCCTGTGCACTAAGCCATCAACCCGCGCGACCAGAAGAAGCCCCACCTCGGCTTGGACGTCATATACACTAAAACCCGCTGCAAAATCGGTACTGTGCTACATGCCATAACCGCCTGTTGGAACTGGAAGTCACTGGGCCCACCACTCCTTCCCGACCCAGCCAGAGACCTCTCCGACGCCGAGAACCTAGTGCCGCATGTGCTTCCGCTGATCAGACATAGCTCAGCCTCGACCCATCACACCAAACCCCTAGAGAAGAAGCTCTGCTAAGAAGAAGAAAATAAAAAGAGAGCAGGTGAGATGGTGGTGACGTGTATTCAGAAAAAGACGTGGCTGTCTTTGTATATAAGAGCACATAGCACATAGGTTGTTTAATATGGCAAGTGGATGAGTGAAATATGTGCATTCAGTTAGAATCCCGTATTTAGAATTCCGGACAAGAAGCAGCATATATATATATATATATATATATATATATATATATATATATATATATATATATATATTGGTGCTTTATTTACATGGAGAGAGCTTGCTCTCAACATGCCTTGTAAATTTTAGTCCCACATTGGAAAAGCACCATGAGTTATCTCAACCTATATACTTGGGTGTGTTGTTGAGAGATGCACATGGGGTGGTGACCCTAAGGAGGGAACCATGTGGGTGATTTTACTAGGAGGTAAGAATAAGGCTCCAAGGATTAAGCATTAATGCTTTTGTCATTCTCTTGGATTAATTCCACTTGGAGCTAAGCCCCAAAGGGGCTTAGCGACTCGGACTCGGACTCGGGCTCATGGGCTCATGAGGCGTAATGTGGCGTTTTGTTGGCGCACTTTGCACTTAGCACGTCAGCAGTCATGCGGTCTTTATGTGGCTCATATGCGGCCATGCGGTCATGCGGTCTTATGCGGCATGCGGCTCATATGCGGGCTCATGCGGTTTTGAGCATACGGCTCATGCGGCTCATGCGGTTCATGCGGTCTATGCGGCTCATGCGGCACATGCGGTCCATGCGGCCCAAGCGGTCCATGCGGCCAGGCTGCTGCTGCTGCTGCTGCCGCATGGAGGGCTACGCTGACTGTACAGATTTCAAATCGGTTATGGAAAGGGTGAATCAATGCGATTAATTCAGATCCTATCTTTGTGGGATTTGAATTAATTTCGTTACTATCTTTGTGGGATTTGAATTAATTCAGTTCCTATCTTTGTGGGAATAGAATTAATTCGTTGCTATCTTTTTATGATTTGATTCAATCTTTCCATAACTGAAGAGGCGGCTAGGGTTTCCACCCTCTCTCTATATATACTCTCTTCTGGCCTCCTTTGTGGGTACTACGAAAATACAAGTCAGAAAAGGAGAAAGAGAGAGAGAGCTGCTGCCGCCATTGTAAGTCCATCCGAGGAGTCAGAATAGAGGTGACATCGAGCGTTCCACAAGTTATTCAACTTGCTGGTTCCTGGAAGCAGATCGTATAGGGCGAATCTTGCTTTGAGCAACGGTGTTTTGACACCCCAGCATTGTTCTTCTTCTCATCTCTCTCTAGTTTTATTGTAACTCGTTCTGTCCCAATTGCAACACGTTTGCAAGGAAGAACGAGAGATCTTCTCTTCTCTTTTTCCCTCCTTCAGATTGTAATTTGGCTATTTGATTTTTTATACCATCGTAGATCTTGAGTTTGCTCTCTGCAAAGTTTTGTGGGACATCTCAGATCTCGATTGCATCTGTTTTTCATCTTTGATCAAGCCCCGGGACTAACAATCTCAAAGCAAGATCCGTATAGATGGAAAACATTAATGCTTCGCTCCTCCAATCGGACTTCTGCAAGTTGGAAAAGTTCGATGGAGAGCACTATCAAGTTTGGAAGAGAAAGGTATACCTAACTCTTCAACTGAAAGATGTTGATCATGTTCTGTTGGAGGAAGAACCCTCTGTTCCAGACACTGGATCTACTGCCGCCATCAACGCGGCTACCAAACTCTAGGCCAAGTGGAGAAGGGAAAATAACATCTGCAGGCTTCTCATCCTGAATGCTATGGAGGATTCCTTGGCAGAATCCTACTCAAAGAAGGAACTTGCCAGAGACATATGGGAGTCTGTGGAAAATCTGTATGAAGAAGATAAGAACAGGAGCAAAATGTTTTTGGTTGAAAAATATCACAAATTGCTCTTTGAGGACGAAAAGTCCATGCTGCCACAGGTGAAGGAATTTCTGAAGCTGCGTCAGAAACTGAAAGACGAAGAGATGCCCCTTCCCGACAAGTTTGTCGTCGGAGGGATCGTCTCAAAACTTTCTGCAGGATGGAGTACCTTCTATGCAAGGATGCACAGAAAGAAGCTAGACATTAGCTTGGGAGATCTACTTCAAGAGATCCATATTGAGGACGAGATGCGTTCTCAACAGAAGGTGGACACTCTGTCCAAACAGTTGGCTAAAGCCAATCTTGTACAGACGAGAGATTCCAAGGGGAAGCAGGCGGCTTCTCATCCCAAGAAGAAGGACTTCGCTAATCTAAAAGTGAAGGGTCCTTCTTTCAAGCAACAAAAGACTAAGTCCCACGTGACTTGTTATAATTATGGCAAGAAAGGCCACTACAAGAGTGAATACAGATCTAAGCCTAAACAATCAGAGAAAGGTGAGCCTAATAAGGTTTCATTGGTTTCTAACGTTGTTGCTATGATCGGACAGGTCACAACTGTGGGGCTTGACTCTGACTGGTGGATAGACACTGGTGCGACTTGCCATGTCTGTTCAGGCAAGGAATGGTTCGTCACGTACCAGCCGATATCTGAAAAGGTTGTCATGGCGAACCAGGCCCAAGCTGAAGTTCTGGGGATCGGGACCGTGGAACTGAAACTCACTTCTGGGAACACTCTGACGCTTCAAGGTGTGAAGCATGTTCCGGCGATTGCCAAGAACCTGATCTCTGGGAGCCTGCTCTGCAACGCAGGCTTGAGGATGGACATCAATGCTGGTCAGATGGTGATGTCCAAGAAAGGAACATACTTCGGGAAGGCTTATCAAACCGAAGGCATGTTTAAAATTCAGCTTGTTAACCAGTTTGAAGACATTAATGCAGTTGCATTTTCTGATTATTCTCTTGAGTTGTGGCATAATAGACTATGACATGTTCATTGTAAGAGAATTAACAAAATGTCTAGTCTAGGACTTATCTCCAAATGTGGGGGTAAGGTGGAGAAGTGTGAGGTGTGTGCTCAGACGAAGATCACAAGGAAACCCTTTCATCGGGTCAATAGAAGCACAGATCTTCTGGAGTTGGTGCACTCCGATATCTGTGACTTCAAACATTTCTCCACGAAGGCCGGGATGAAGTATTTCATAACCTTCATCGACGACTTCTCAAAATACGCGTTCGTCTACTTGCTCAAGTCCAAAGACGAAGCTTTTGAGAAGTTCAGAGAGTTCAGGGCCGAAGCTGAACGGCAGACTAGACAACAACTCAAGAGGCTGAGAAGTGATCGAGGTGGGGAGTACAGGTCTCATGAATTCGCATCGTTCTGCAAAGAACATGGAATCATATGCGAGACTACTGCTCCATATTCTCCTCAATCCAACGGTAGTAGCAGAGAGGAAGAACCGGACATTAACAGAAATGATGAATTCCATGCTGCTCACTGCAGGTCTTCCAAAATGCTACTGGGGAGAAGCTGCATTAACGGTCACTTTCATTCTGAATAGAGTGCCATATGCAACTTCGGACGTAACTCCTCATGAACTCTGGTTCAAAGTCAGACCCAACTTGAATGTCATTCGAGTGTGGGGGTGTCTGGCGTATGTGAAGCTTCCAGATCTGAAGATTCAGAAGCTGGGGACAAGGACTACGAAGGCTATCTTCTTGGGGTATGCCGAGAAGAGTGATGCTCGGAGATTTCTTGATATTGAATCAAATCATATTATCGAATCTCGCGATGCTGAATACTTTGAAGACAAGTTCGCAAAAGACAAAAACATTATTCTTTCGGACATTCCAGAAAATGATGTAGGTGCAAATGAGACTGAAATCTCATTCGAGCCAGTAGTCCAAGAAGAAGCTGTTGTTGATGAAATAACTCTTGTACCAGAACTCGTAGAGCCGTCAGCTAAGAGAGCGAGGAGACCGAAAGATTTCAGAGATGACTTTGTCACATATCATGTGGAAGCAGATCCGCTTACCTATGATGAGGCGATGAAGACCAGAGATGCTATCTTCTGGAAGGAGGCAGTGAATGACGAGTTTGACTCTATCACCTCCAATAACACATGGGTGTTGGTAGATCTACCTGAAGGAGAAAAGCCCATCGGATGTAAATGGATCTTCAAGAAGAAGATGAAGGCAGATGGAACTATTGACAAGTTCAAGGCCAGGCTGGTCGCCAAAGGATTTTCTCAGAAACAGGGGATAGACTACTTCGACACGTACGCTCCAGTAGCTCGGATGACCACCATCAGGATGTTAATCGCTCTAGCAGCTATACATAAGTTGGTGATACATCAGATGGATGTAAAGACAGCATTCCTGAATGGGGAGCTGACCGAAGAGATTTACATGCAACAACCAGATGGATTTGTCGTCAAAGGTCTTGAAGACAAAGTCTACAAGTTGGTGAAATCATTATATGGTTTGAAGCAAGCTCCCAAGATGTGGCATGAGAAGTTTGACAAAGTTATTAGGTCAAATGGCTACAGAGTCAGCGAGACGGACAAATGTGTTTACACAAAGTTCGCTGATGGAAGAGGAGTCATCGTTTGTCTGTACGTGGACGACATGCTAATCCTAGGTACGGATATAGGCTGTGTCACAGAGACAAAGAAGTTCCTCTCAACCAAGTTCAGTATGAAGGACTTGGAGGATGCAGATGTCATCTTGGGCATTAAGATCATCCGGACAGACACTGGAGTAGCGCTGTCATAATCTCACTATATTGAGAAGATGCTCACACGCTATGGGTATAAGGATCTTCCAGGGATCGATACGCCATACAGGTGTGATCAGAAGCTAAAGCCAAACTCGAGGGAAAGCGTCAGGCAGCTGGAGTATTCTAGCATTATCGGAAGTTTGATGTACGCAACCACTGCCACAAGGCCTGACATAGCTTTCGCCGTGGGAATGCTGAGTCGGTTCACAAGCAACCCAGGGGTTGAGCACTGGAAAGCTGTAAAGCGGGTGATGAGATATCTCAAGAAAACTCAGACATATGCACTGCACTACAACGGGTATCCGACAGTAGTGGAAGGCTTCAGTGATGCTAGCTGGTGTTCAGAGGTGGAAAGCGAGAGATCCACAGGTGGATATGTCTTTTCTTTGGATGGAGCTGCTATATCGTGGAAGTCGAAGAAGCAGACTATACTCTCTCGTTCCTCCATGGAATCTGAATTCTATGCACTTGAAACTGCAGCAGATGAAGCAGAATGGCTTCGGGAGCTCATGTATGATCTTCCCCAGTGGTTGGGGCTCAGATACCGACGATTCCGATATACTGTGACAACCAGGCGACTGCGGCGGTAGCATCAAATGATCTCTTCAACGGGAAGAAGAGGACTGTGCGGTTGAAGCACAGGGCAGTACACGATCTTATCAAAAGAGGTGTAATTACAGTGGTTGATGTTCGGAGTCAGGAGAACCTGGCAGATCCGTTCACAAAGGGCCTCAAGCGCCAGTTGGTCGATGACACAGCTTGTAAAATAGGCTTGAAGGCATTCTGATAGTGTGTCTTTGTAATCCTACCATAAAGTTTTATGCTATTAGTTCAAAGAGAAATCTACTAGGCATCTAACTTTTGGTTCAAAGGAGGATCACTGACCGGGAAACTATCAGGTAACAGTGGGTACTTGTTCTCTGGAACATGGAAGGGATATGGACCCATAACCACTGTTGTCTACTATGTATTTTTTTGCGGAAAAATAGATCCCGTGGAAGGTTGGCTTAAACGCCTTAATGAGTTCTCAGGCAGAGTGAATATCTGGTGTGCTTTACAGGAAGCACGGTAGAGCAGCACTACAAGGAGTGAATCTCCATGCTACAGTGGGGTGACTCCACCATGAGGTTCCCAGGTAGGGGTAATGCCTCGGCTTTGCAAGCCAAGTCACAGCGGCGTAGCACCGCAAATAGGCAGGTAGCCTAATGCTGTATGACGTAATTAAAGAGTTGTAGACAGCACTACAAAGGGGAGGATGGCCCCATGTTACAGTGGCACGACACCACGATGAGGTACCCAGGTAGGGGTAAAGCCTCGGCATTGCAAGCCATGTCGTTGCGGCGTAACACCGCAAGGAAGCCTTAGGCTTCATGCTGGGTAGTTTGGCACTACAAAGAGGCTTGTGACCTCATGCTACAGTAGTATGACACTACGATGAGGTTCCCAGGTAGTGGTAATGCCTCGGCTTCAGGCCATGTCATAGCGGCGTAGCACCGCAAGGAAGCGCAAGGCTTCATGCCATATCTCTTTAATAAAGAACTCACCTATAGTGTATGAAAAGAGATATCAGGCCGTCTCTTGAGGGTAAACTTGTAGACGCCCAAAATTATACACTGAAACCAGGCTGGCACAGGGCCTTTAATGTGCGGCCAGAAGCACACGTAACTACACTTTGTGAGTGGAAAGAATTACAATTGTGGTGCAGAATTCAAGGCGTAGTCCATTCTTGTATCACATTGTTATTTAACCCATGCGGGAAGATTCAAGTCGCCAGCGACATCTATCCTAATGCAAAATGGACAGTTACTGTGGGAAACGCTCAACCCTGGACACATATATATGTTGTGATATGTGGGGGATTGTTGGTGCTTTATTTACATGGAGAGAGCTTGCTCTCAACATGCCTTGTAAAATTTTAGTCCCACATTGGAAAAGCACCATGAGTTATCTCAACCTATATACTTGGGTGTGTTGTTGAGAGATGCACATGGGGTGGTGACCCTAAGGAGGGAACCATGTGGGTGATTTTACTAGGAGGTAAGAATAAGGCTCCAAGGATTAAGCATTAATGCTTTTGTCATTCTCTTGGATTAATTCCACTTGGAGCTAAGCCCCAAAGGGGCTTAGCGACTCGGACTCGGACTCGGACTCAGACTCGGGCTCATGGGCTCATAGGCTCATGAGGCGTAATGTGGCATTTTGTTGGCGCACTTTGCACTTAGCACGTCAGCAGTCATGCGGTCTTTATGCGGCTCATATGCGGTCATGCGGTCTTATGCGGCATGCGGCTCATATGCGGGCTCATGCGGCCATGCGGCTCATGCGGTCCATGCGGCTCATGCGGCTCATGCAGTCCATGTGGCTCATGCGGCTCACGCGGCTCATGCGGTTCATGCGGTCCATGCGGCTCATGCGGCACATGCGGTCCATGCGGCCCAAGTGGTCCATGCGGCCAGGCTGCTGCTGCTGCTGCTGCCGCATGGAGGGCTACGCTGACTGTGCAGATTTCAAATCGGTTATGGAAAGGGTGAATCAATGCGATTAATTCAGATCCTATCTTTGTGGGATTTGAATTAATTTCGTTACTATCTTTGTGGGATTTGAATTAATTCAGTTCCTATCTTTGTGGGATTAGAATTAATTCGTTGCTATCTTTTTGTGATTTGATTCAATCTTTCCATAACTGAAGAGGCGGCTAGGGTTTCCACCCTCTCTCTATATATACTCTCTTCTGGCCTCCTTTTTGGGTACTACGAAAATACAAGTCAGAAAAGGAGAAAGAGAGAGAGAGCTGCTGCCGCCATTGCAAGTCCATCCGAGGAGTCAGAACAGAGGTGACATCGAGCGTTCCACAAGTTATTCAACTTGCTGGTTCCTGGAAGCAGATCGTGTGGGGCGAATCTTGCTTTGAGCAACGGTGTTTTGACACCCCAGCATTGTTCTTCTTCTCATCTCTCTCTAGTTTTATTGTAACTCGTTCTGTCCCAATTGCAACACGTTTGCAAGGAAGAACGAAAGATCTTCTCTTCTCTTTTTTCCTCCTTCAGATTGTAATTTGGCTATTTGATTTTTTATACCATCGTAGATCTTGAGTTTGCTCTCTGCAAAGTTTTGTGGGACATCTCAGATCTCGATTGCATCTGTTTTTCATCTTTGATCAAGCCCCGGGACTAACAATATATATATATATATATTATATATATATATATATATATATAAAATCTCTTTCTTTATTTCTTGAAGTAACTGCTACAAATTTCTTTAGATTTTTAAAAGGCCATGCTGCACCACCAGAAAACACACTCGGAAAAGTTGCCAAGCTAAAGTTGAACAACATTGCTATCCCCACTTTGTTTTACAATACCAACTCCTACGCCATGTCGTAGTGGGTGTCTTTTTTGTGGGGTTCTTACGCTTTAATTCCATAGATTATATAAACATTCATTTCTTACGCTCTTTTTAGTATCACTTTCAAGGCATTGTCTACAACTAAAAAGAGGGCTTGTCGGTCTCGGAGAAGAGAGGGGGGGAGCTTGCTTGAACCTTTCTTTGATGCTCGACTGACCAATGAAGGGGTGTTTGATTGCATGTAACTGCACTGTTTGGAAGGAGAATGCTGTGGTGTTTAGAGTATACATAAAATGATCACAACATCAAAATAACATTTGCTGCAAAAGTATATACCAAAAGTGCACACGTCTCTCATCATGTGCAACAAAATATTTCAATATAATGGAAGTATCAGCCCAATGAATTTTCCTGTTGCAGCAAGCAAAAGTCACTACTGCAAGCATCTCATTTCCATATACAGTTATTGAACACATTCAAAATACATCACTTAGTTATCTAAACAGAGCCGGTCCAGGAATAAGTCAAAACCTAGGGCTGCAGCAACCTCCCCCTCTGCTGGAGGCAATCCACAGACTCAGTATGACCACACACTAGAGGTCGGCATTGCGGATGACCCTCCAGGATCGGCTCACGATAAGATCTCGTTTGGTTCACGGAAAGGACATGAATTTTCTTGTATTTTCCATGGGAATGAAAAAGTAGGATTCCTGTCACATTTCTTTTCCATTGTTTGGTAAAACAAAAAAACTACCTAGAAAAGGAAAACAAAATATAACAATGTTCCAATAATATCCTTACATTTTAAAATAAAAATAATATTATAAAAAATAACATTAATGGTAAAATAAACAATGATACCGTTACTTTTGTCATAACTTTTGTAATAAATGTTATAAAAGGAGAAGGAAAAATCAATCCCATAGGTCTTGAGTGAAACCATATTTCCACCAATTTTCTCCCTTGTCAGAAAATTGATTTTCAAGTTTGTGGCTACCAAACAAAAAAAAAGAAACAACTTTCTTTTCTTGGTTCCTTAAATCCGTGAACCAAACGAGACCTAAAAGTCAAATGGACAACCAAAACTAGTTCTGAATAATAGACAACCTAACCTGCTAAACATTGGATATGGAACTCCACTAAAAGCAATGTACATATGTTAATCGCTAATAGCGTGTAATTAGTGTCAAAATGTAAAGGCAATTCCAATTCAATTACTTGCAGTGTTCCAATATGACTGTATATATTCATCCCTGGACCGTGTCAAAATTCAAACATATATATATATATATATATATATATATATATATATATATATATATATATATATATATATATATATATCAGAAACAAACTCTCCTTTTCGATCTGGTAGGTGTTATCTGTACATATATTTCTAATAAGTTTTGTGTGCAACCGTTGAGAATGGCAATGACAATGATCTCCCAAAGTCTGGCATTTCAATTTTTTTACAAGGGAATGAATGTGACATGTAACTAGCTGGGATTGAATCTTGTTTGAACTATTTTTTTGCTTTTGTAGAATAGCCATGTTCTCACTTTGAAAACGACAGTTGCATCTAATAAATAGAAATAAAAACTTTTTTTCTTCTTCTTCATCCTCTTCTTCAATCAATATTAATATTCCACGAAAAATTATGACAAAGACGGAAGTTGACTACAAGATATGAAATACTTCAATGAATCCAAAGGAAGAATAATGCGATTTGTTCCTCCAAATTGTTACTTCTAATCAGGGAGCTGACGTGATCTGTTGACGTGGCAGCTAACGTGACAAATCTTAAAATTAAAATTAAATTAATAAAAACATTAATATTAACAATAAAATTAATATTAATATTAATATTATATTACCAGTAATATTAATATTAACATTAATATTAACATGAAATATTTTTAGGTAATTAATTTTTTAGGTTAAAATTTGTAATGTCAGCTGTAATGTTAGATGACATATAATATCATTTAACATGCCACGTCAGCTGCCACATAAGGAGGGATGATTTGGATGAACAATTTGGAGGTACGAATAGCATTACTTCCAAAGGAAATATTGACTAAATCCATTGGGGTCAATTTGAAATGACGATTGATGATCTCACTGACTAAAGAGATTTCTTTTTAGTATATCCTTTCAAGATTACCTAGTGTTTTATTATTTCCTTCTTATGTGCAGTGGCGCAGCGAGGATTGCAATCCAGGGGACGCAATGCTTACTACTAAAATAATAATAAAATATTTCTATATTAGTTCATAATATGAATCCAACAACAGCACAAAAAATATCTCATATTTCTATATTATTTCATAATATGAAAGAGTGTATTATGAGCCAAAAAATGTTACCTATTCTGTTCGTTGCTTTTGCTGGCCTGCTAGATGCTGCTCGAGCTAGAAGAAAAAAAAAATCGGATTGTTGCTGCTACTTCAGTTTAGCTGGAGTCTGGAAGCTTGGAAGAGAAATTTGGAAACAAAATAGAGAAATAGTTGAATTGAAGCCTTTGAAGGAATGGTAGGAGAAGAGAAAAAAAGTCTGTTAAAATAGCCTTGAAGGAATGGTAGGAGAAGAAAAATGTACCGTGTGGACTAGCTAGCATGCTCCTCATCCATCCAAGAAGTTGCATTTGCTATCAATGCCTTCACTCTAACAACAAACCTTACTGTACATTTGCTTTTCCTCTCTAAAACACAGCCAATCCTACACAAGTAGGATTGGCCTAGTGTCGCTACGCCCCTGCTTATGTGGAAAAAAAAGTGTTGAAAATATTCTAAAAATTGAATGAATAATTTTAGTGGCTGTGTTTAATGGTTGTCTATTGAAAATGTGTGTCCCTTCCAAATAATGTGTCAATTCACAATATGTGTCTCTTCGTTATGTCATGTCCGTGTTTAAAACTCATTCACTCATTCAAGCATTCAGTCCGAAAGGGAGACTACCTTGGTTACTTGTCCAGTTGGTTTGAAGTGCTGCTACCGAAAGAGGAATTACGTTGTGTCCTAAGAGTCTAAATCGCATTAAACTGTAAGATTATTTATTTACATTTTATTTTCAGTTTCTAAAATACAAAGTTGGCATTGATTTATAACAGAAAGTACTTTGATTAGGTTAGTCGGTTCCTAGTTAGAACTCCTCGAGGGATTAGGTATATTATTCCTAAGAATATTCAAGAAACCTGAATCTTTAAGTTACTTAGATCCTTGAGGGATTTACAGAAATCTAAGCTTTATTTGTGATGGTTATTTTTTTTAGTATTAAAAAAAATACTTTACTCCACTTCACCTTTTCCAATCGGCCAAGATTGTAAAAATAAAAATGTGTTAAACTTTCCTTCGTACCACCTGAGTAAATATTTATCTTTTTTTTATAACAGCAGACTTTATTGAAATAGGAGCCTAAGTTCAAAGATGACGCCGATAGAAAGCCCGACGACCTACAAAAGTATATGGACCCGACCAAAAGCCAGGCCAAACCAAAGGAAAACTATCCTCCCCGGAAATACCAGGGGTAACAAATGAGAATTAAAGCTATCCACCCTGGAGCCCATAGGGGTAAACAAAGGTTTAAAGAAGAAATGTAACCAAATCTCCCCTAATGACCATAGAGGTCCTTAATCAGGACGTTGCTGGCTTGAGATGGTAGTTCGGAGGCGTGGATGAAGATCTGATCAGTTCTGGATTCATGTGCCAGAGACGCCAGAGTTTTGGCCACGCCATTAGCGTTAGGATGTATATGTACAATGGCAATGTTACCACCGATCACCTGTTGGATGTTGCGGATCTTGTATCTGAGAGCCCATGGAGGTTTGGTTTTATTGGCAATGATATTGGTAAGAAGGTTGGAGGATGTTTCGATTTCACTGTACCGGATATTTTGATCGTTACACAATTGAATCGTCTTGAGCAGATCGTCGATTTCCGGAAGAGAGCTGGTAGTATCTGTCATGAAAAGTGAGAAGGCGTAGATAAGGGAGCCTTGGTTGTCCCTGATGATTCCACCACACGTAATCCCCGCCGAATCTCCTATCTTCGCCACCATGTTTAACTTATGACTCGCCCCCGGAGGCACCCATCTATCGATGATCCCCCGGGCGACAGGCTGCGTAGTCGTGACCGGGCGACCCAAGCCGTCCATTCCCAGATTAAGTGCCGAGAAGGTATGTTGTGGATGAGTGGTAACTTGTCGGATGTTGTCCCGGTAGTTCCTCCGCCCATCGCCGAAATGAATAAAGTTCATTTTCTTCCAGATCTCCCACAGTCCGGATGCGAAGATAATGTTTCTGCTGATGACCGCTGGGGAGGAGAGGAAAGAGGTAGAAGAGTTTGGAAGCCATACCTGAGCAAGGTGATCGATCGAGAAATACGAGGTGGAAAGATTGAACTTGGTACCGAAGTGGAGCCAAACCATCTGAGCCGTCTCTCCCAAGGCGAATAGGTGATCACTAGTTTCAGTGTTCGGGTTAGCACAACACACACATCTCGATACAAGGTTGATCCCCATGGAAATAAGTCTGGACTTTACAGGAATAGCATTTCTGCGAAGACGCCAAAGGAAGGCGCCTATGCGCGGCTGAATATATTTGTTCCAGCAGAAGTTACTCCAGGTGTCGATCGGATTTCTCCTGCGGTGGTGGTCCCAGTAAGATTTAGTATAGAACTCTCCGTGGTGGTCAGGGGTCCAAACCATCTTGTCCTTCTCATTGTTGAGAATGATCTCGTTCAGGCATGTATTGGCTTCTACAGTCAGAAAATCCCGAATATTAACCTCCTCCTCCAAGGATCTACGCACCATCGATGAGGCCATCACCTGACGGACGGTTGGGCTGTAAATAAACTATGGCGGTTGGGGAATAGAGGTACTGCACCAGTTCTGACCCCAGATGGGTATGTTGCCACGGCCCAGAACCCATTGGCAGTTGGAGTGAACATTGCGAAATTTTTTTTATCAGAGATCGCCATAGTGGGGAGGGGGAGTAAGGTAGGGAGTATCCGGGAGCGGTAGAATCCCCATACTTCCTGGTCATGTATTGTGCCCACACCGACTCGCCTTGAATCAACGCCCAACATCGTTTAGCATGAAGAGCAGTTATCACCTGGTCGAGAGATCGAATGCCAAGGCCTCCCTCATCCATCGGGCGACACACATTGCTCCATGAAATCCATCTGGTCCAATGTTGATATTTAGAGTTCCAGAGGAAGGCTGCCATCAGTTTCTCTAACTTCTTGAGGATTTTGATGGGGGATTTGATCACCGACGGGAAGTGAATTGGGAGTGCCGTAAGTACACTTTTGAGGAGGGTAATCTTTCATCCGAAGGAAAGGAGTCTCCCTCTCCATTCCGAGATCCTTTTCTCAAATTTTTCATTCATATTGAAGAAGTATTCTTGTTTCGCTCTGTCTTTAAAGAGAGGAACCCCCAGGTAGTGGATCAGCAGGTGCGTGATCGTAAAACCCGTCCTCACAGCAATTTCCTCCGCCCGAACGAAAAAATGATCCTTCTGGGAGACGATGAGCGCTGATTTACCTATGTTAATATCCTGACCCGAAGTGTCTGAGTAGCCCTATAGCGTCTTCAAAAGGTTGTGATTATTTATCTTGTACTTGTGTGTTATACTTCTGTGTTATTTAGTGAATAGTTTGGCTTTTGTTCGCAAACTCCAAGGATAAGAGTCAGTCTTAGGGCCTATTTGGTTCATGGTAGGTAGGAAGAAAGTGGGTTCTTTTGAGTAGTTTTGCTGAAAGTGAACGTTGGAAGCTGGTGTTTTCGTGTTTGGTTGCACACTGCAGCTGCGCTGCAGGTGTCCCATCTCCACCTCGAAGAATGGGTTGTCCCCCTCTCTTCACTCCTTCTCACCTACACCATTCGAGAGGCGTAACTCCTCCGAAAGTGGGTTCAAATGCTGACAGTTGCAAGCTTGGAAAAAAATGGAAAAAAAATCGCACTCCGAAAGAAGGGAGAAAGATGAAAAAAAAAAAACTCCACTTCGTCACCACCATGCTCGGCCTCAAAACCTACAGAGAGGATAGGGAGGATGGGGGTTCTTATGCAGAGAGAGAGAGAGAGAGAGAGTGGATGAGAGAGGGAGAGAATGGAAGAGAGGGGGGCCATGGGGACTGGAAAAAATTTTTTGAAGAGGAGGAATGATCCAGAAGGGAGAAGGGGGGAGGAATTTGTGGGTGTTAAATTGTTATAATATAATGGGTAGTTAAATATTTTTGTTCATTTAATTATGATAATTAATTTAATTTTTTTAATATATTTTTTGTTAATTTATGAGATTTTCTTTTATTTTATAAAAATTAAAATATCAATTAAAATAATCAATAGTTATTTGATAAATTTTATATTGAAAATATTCCATAATTAATTTAATTATGGGTTATCATATCTACAATCCCAATATCAGCTTTCAACAACCATCCAAACAACCGAACTCGTTTTTTTTTCCACTTTAACAACCATCCAAACACCAAATCCATTTTTCTTCCACTTGCACGAGATAAAAAGTACTACATCCAAACACATTTTAAAAAGTGTCACTTTTACACTTTCAACTGTAACTCATCATGACGTAAGTGTCCACTTTCACACTTTCAAAGAGTTATATCTATCCAAAAAGTCCCCTAATAAAACTCGTTTATGGTGACCAAATTTTTTCCTTTTTTTTTTTGGTTCTTCTACAAATTCCTCTTGACAACGTCAAATTATTAAATGGTGGAACTCATATGTACACCATAATTCTTTTTTTTTTCCCTTTTCTTTTTGGCTTACTCATATACTAACTGCGTCCCAAATCTTTCTCCAAGTTAGATGGCGTCAAGCAAAGCAACTATCAAGCCCCATCGCAATGTTGAACAGCTAGCCTCCTCTTAACAGTTCTATATAGGGCCACTTCCACAAACAATACGAGTGCACACCAAGAACCATGTGCTAAACAAAGAAGCCGAGTTTGATGCCTCAAGGTGCACACTGGACCTGACGGCCCGGTCCGGTCAAATCCGATCTGGACTGGTCTGGACCCGGTCAACAATCCGGACCGGTCCGATCCGTCTCCATTTCGTCTGGACTGGATTGTGCCTCCGGTCCCACTAGTCCGAACCGGTCCGGTCAGGTTTGAACGCGAGTCCGGGCCGGTCAAACCCACCAAGTCCGACCGGGCTGACCCGGACCGGCTACGTCCAGGTCCGGTTGGCCCGGTTCAGCGATTTTAATTTTTTATTATTATAGCCGTTGGAGACAAAATGATCAAAATATTCCCAATTTACTTGCTGTTTTCAGACCGTTCGAATGATATTTTGGTCATTTTGCTGAAAATGACCAAAATATCCTTATAATAACTCTTTTTGGGAGCAA
The DNA here is from genome assembly GCA_029216955.1 of Iris pallida. Classification (NCBI taxonomy): domain Eukaryota; kingdom Viridiplantae; phylum Streptophyta; class Magnoliopsida; order Asparagales; family Iridaceae; genus Iris; species Iris pallida. Next base: position 18,558 of record JANAVB010004993.1, read on the forward strand.
AATAGGTCATTTTGCACCCAAAAAATATATAAATTGACCAAATTTTACGAAATATTTTGTTCCTTTCTTACAAAATATTGAAGCTAAAAAATCTCTGAAGATTGAACAACAAGTTTCTAGGCTTTGAAGTACAACTTTCTGGAGGCCAAAGTGCAGTATTCTTCATCTTTCAAATTTTGGAAAAAAATTTGGAGTTTCACATATCTTTCCTGAAGTTTACCTTCCAAATAATTTTAATTTAGAAAAAAATTCACTTTTTGGACAATTTTTGACTTTTTTGGACAATTTTTGACTTTTTTCATCTTCTCTCTCTCTCTCTGTGGTAGATAAAATTTTCTATAAAATTTAATTTCAAACTATGGATACTACTGGTTTTAACCACTCTTACAGAGGTGATTTAGAATAAAATTTTGCTTACTACGTTAATTTATTTGAAAACAATCATATTTCAGATATGTGCCACAGACACTAATATAACCTCCTGAAGTAAGTAGCATGGCTACAAATATTTTTACTAGGAAAAAAAATCAGTTTTATGGCAATATTATGAAAAAAATGTCACTGATAGTGACGGCGGCACCGGTTTTAGATCCCAAAAATCAAAAACCAATTGCTAAAGGTGCACAGTGTAAGAAATATAAGAAAATATTTAAGTGGAAAAGGAATGATGGCACGGGCACATTGAAAAGATACTATGACACTTGTCATGGTAAAGACAAACTGCAAGCCAGGCAGTCACAGATAAGCATCGGTCCACAAGGATCTTCTGTAGGTAATTTTATTTATTCTGATGCTCGTAACAAAATCGTGCTAACAAAAATTTATATTTGTGATGAACAACCTTTTACATTGGGAGAGCGATTGGTATTATAAGTATGCTAGTGGTACTCTTAACCCATGTAATTTAATAAGGTTTCTAGATCGATTACTAGATCGAAGGCTTTCAAAATCTTTAAAAAGGAAAGAACAGCTTTGAAACAAAGCTTCATAAACGTTAGTAAGTTTGCTCTAACTTCTAATATATGGACTATAAAATAAAACTTTGCTTTTATTTGCATCACGACACATTATATAGATCCAAAGTGGATGTTGCAAAAATATATTATTTGTGCACGGCCTTTGAAATTTTCACATAGCGGTTTTGTAATCGGTGGCATCATATAATTTTTACATGAACACGATAATCACAATAAATTTGTTTCTATTTCTCTTGATAATGCTAGTAATAACAGTTCTTGTATTAGTATTTTAAGTTCACAATTTTTACCTATAGTAGAAGGACGACGATTTCATGTTAGATGTGCTTGTTATATCATTAATTTAATTGTACAAGGATGTCTTCAATTTTTAATGTAAATTTAGAAACTCTTAAATTATGTCTACAAAGTTTAAACACTTCTGCAAGAAAACAAAAGCTTTCAAAACTTTATGTGCACAATATGGTACAACTTTTAGAAGATTTGTTAATGATGCACCGCATAGATGAAATTCAACATATTTAATGTTAAAATCTTGTATTAGATTTAAAGATGTTATTACTCATTATTGTAATATTAATCCAAGTTTTGATTATCAAGTTGTTGAAAATGATTGGTTAATTGATATTTCTATTTATGAATTTTTAGAATTTTTTACAATGCTACATGTACTTTATCTGATTTATCATCCAACTTTTTCACTAGCGTTAACAGAACTTATTGACATATCTCTTTTATTTTTTAAATATAGAAATGTTTTTGGTTTTGATTATGTTGTTTCGAAATGGAAATAAAATTTCAAAAATATTGGGTAAAATACCTCTTTTATATTTTGGCTTCGATTTTTGATCCGAAGATCAAATTAGCTGGCGTATTCATATTGCTAGATGATTTTTATGAAAATATGAATGTAGATGTAAGTAACTTAAAAGTTGAGATTAAAGATATTTTAGATTCTTTAATTATTTCATATGAATAACGAGTTGTATCTGCTGACCGGTACGACCTTTTAAGTTGGTAGTCATAGCTTCGGGCTTATGTCCAAATTATCATATTCCGCCAATGTACTGCAAAGGAAGAACAAAAACAATCTACCCTACTTGTCACGCTCCCGTAGGAGCGATCGTCCTCGCTAAGGCGTGATGCCGCACGAGCCTAGATTGTGCTCGTGCAAGGCGGGTTCCATAACGGCCGATTTCAGTGGCTGCGACGGATCGTCGCACAGAAGTCCCAAGCAGAGACATTGAACATGCAGCGGAATTTTAGAACAAACACAAGTTATTCAACAAAAGCACTTTATTGATATTGAAACAAAGGTTACAAGGGCGCAAGGCCAAGATTACAAGTCACTCAAGCTCACTCTTCTCACATTACAAGATCACTCAGCTCTCTCTCATCTCTGGAATACAGTCTTGAGCCAGCGGAAGCTTCGGAAGGCGACGTCTATACATTATGTCCCGTATAAGTCTTGACTCCATGCAGCTGCACGCTTCGAATCGCCAAGGAACTCCGTGCCTCGACGCATCCAAGCAACTCCGCGCCACGAGCTTCTACCTGTGCCTGCACATAAAAACTATGTGGGTGTCAGTACTCAACTGTACTGGTGGAATGAGCTTCTCGCCACCCATACAAAACCAACACGTTTGATTTACTTTGTGCAACATAGACCATTCTTATCAATTGTCTTTCTAGCCTTGTCTTAGGATCGATTTTATGACGAACGCCTTTGCATACTTGTGTCTGAGGACCATCCGTGCTTGCACAATGACATTAACTCATACTTTGCCTTAGACCCTTCTCGTGCTAATAACGTTAACCAATCAAATCGTGTTTGCCTTACGGCCAAAATCAGAGACGCAACTATACGATAGACTCCATTCTCGTGTGACCGTGCTACTGTACCGATACATCCTTATCCTTGCCTCAAGACCTTTTCGTTTGCTTGCAATGTCAACACACCGACTCATACTGGTCTTTCGTGCCAAACTCTAGGACGTAACGACTCGGTCGTGCCATGAACTCGATTCGTGTTTCAATATCTGAGGCAGCCTCCTCGCTTAGTTTGCCTATACTTGTGTTGTGATAATGCGGCCGTGCCTCACATTTCGAGGTCGTGTCCAGCAACTCAACGTAACTTCACCCAACTTGCCCTACGGCCCTTTTCGACTTAATTCGCAACAGCTCAAGTCTAACTCATGCAAACTCTATGCCAAACTTAACACACGATGCCATATCCCGTGCTAAGCACGCCTCCTTCGCTGTAGCCAAATAATAGCTAGACATTATGTCTTCTAACTGCATACACATTCAACTCAACTCAATCCAAAGGCACACACGCGGATTGCCGTCCGTGCCGACACATCTATATGAAAGGTCACTGGCATTAACTATCCATCATGGACATGCCTGGCATTCGAGACCCTTGCACCCATAGGTGGCGATCCCCGATGCAAGTCCCCGACCTACAAATTGCCTATTATCCAGCTCGGCTATAATCTGTTCTTCCTAGGCTGGATCGGTCCCTGGCCCAAGGTTTCTGATCCGAAGAACCATCGCCCTTGTCGACAAGTTGTCCATGACCACGCGCCTACGCTAACTTCTAACTTATCGTAATTGCATGGTCTCATCATCATCACTTAGTTTCTTTGCTTTGCTTCTTCCACTTTTTTACTTCTTCGTAGAGCCCAAACCAGGGTTGCCTCGGCGACTGAACTACAGTCCCGACATATTTTCCCTCGGCAACTAACCATCACTTAGACTTAACATTTTTTTAACTCAGGAACGGCTACTGCATAGCCTTCCAACTTAACTTGAACATAACCTGTTTTCTTAAGTATCGACAGACCGTGGCTAACTTTCTACTGAACCAACCGTGGCTCGTGCCTTAAACCGACTCGTATTCTACGCAACGCTATCGCCCAAGTCATACCTCATATGACGGGCCTTGGGATTGGGGCTATTTAACTTGACAACCGCAGAATGAGCAAGACAGCACTTGGAATGACTTAGGTCGACCGGTATAACTTTGCCTAACTTACTCAAGCCTACAACTTAACCCGAGGGACGAGCAAAGGCTATGCCAAGCATTGCGTAATGGAAGCGTGCATGCTTTATCGAACATTTACGCGGGCGACGCCTATGCCTTAGGCAAGTTCATAGTTTTGTGTCGAAGACCAACTTTCCTTCTCCCAAGCCACGAGACGAAGGACCGAGTGTCATTTTCAAAGCCACCGTACAACGATTCTAAGCCGACCGTGGGACGTTTTCCTTGTTCTAAACTCGATTCGATCCGTCGGGATTATTCCCTTAGCTATGTGGATTCGTCTCTTTTATTATTAAGCCTACTTGTGCAAGGTAAAAACATATAATTTATTATGTGAAGGAAAAGATGAGGCAAGTTCACCGAAACTACCCCACCTGTGCGAAGTCTTCGAGCAGCCGTTGCAAGGCTAAGTCCGAAAGCCGTTGGCGTTTTGATTCCTCCTATTGACTTAGCGGGACAGGGCACTACATCATACACCACTAAAAAAAAATTTTGTCCTCGAAACTAACTGAATACACTTATCGACTTATCACTTATTCAATATCCTATATTTCTTTCGCCATATTTCTCCTGTACATTTCGCGAATCCGAGCCACGCTCGTGCTATCCTCAATCTTTTCTTCAAAACTTACGATCTCAAAATCCTCGACCTTTCCCTTCTCAAGTCTCACTTGATTCAACGTATCACTTAGCTGATCATGCACATATTTTAGGCGTCCATAAATATATGTATTTCAGCCAAGGCTCGTGATAGAGAATCTACCATCACCACTCGAGTCGGATCGTGCACATATTCGGGCGTCCCTGATATACATGCATGTCAACCGATACTCGCGAGTGGTGCCTCCACAAATTCTACCACTTCGTACTTGGATTCTGCCTAACACTAGGCTAGTCTTTCCGTCAGTATTGGAATCATAGTTCCCCAAACAACAATATCAACACTGACCCCATCCTAAGGTCAAACCAAATTGATAATACGGGGTTTTCTACCCAATCTCGCATCACTCTCCGATTTTTAATCATCGAGCATCGA
>JANAVB010004994.1:0-11744 GCA_029216955.1 Iris pallida
CGGGAAACCTCGCAACCAAGCCAACGGTATTTGGATCTACTCCAAGAATCTTCTGAATGAGTATTCCAATACCCGTTCCAGAAGCCGAGAAACAATCGGTCAAAGGAATCTTCAAGATCCTTCTGATCATCTTCTTCCTTCTCACTCAGGAGATGATTCCTTCTCTGACTATGATGCATACAGCGAAAGCTCAGAACAGACAGTGTCCTCCACTGTACCCAGAGAAGTGACAGCTTATGTTGTCAATGAAGATCCAGATGCTTCCAGTTTAGCCAGTCAAGAACAAAGAATAGCAGCACTAGAAGATAAGCTAAAGACCATGGCCGAAATGGTCGCGAGTATGCATTCCATCATTGTGGCCCAACATACAGTACCACCGACCGTACTTCCTACAAATCCTGAAATCATAGCATCGTCGGTGCCTATCAATGCTCGACTGGGGGTAGCATCCACTCAAGTACCTCCTGTACAAGTCCAACCTACACCCAGTCAATCAGGTGCTGGGGGTAGTGCTTATCATGCTGTTCTCCCTCCTAACACTGTGGTTCAGCCTGCTCCTTCTACACCAGTGGAAGATGCCAATGAAGCTGTGAAGCTCCTGCGAACTCAGTTCGAAGCTTTCAAGGAGAAAGACAACTTGCAAAGATTGGGGATCAAGCAACCCTACCCAGTTGAATGGAAGGAAGTTCCATTTCCTCCGAAGTACAAGATCCCAACCATCTCGCTGTTTGATGGTAGCACTTCTCCCAGTCAGTTCATCAACCACTTTGAGGTTATGACTGTCCAACTTCAACCAAATGACGCTCTCCTTACCAGAGTATTCGTCGGCTGTTTAGCTGGCGTAGCATACGATTGGTATAGAAGCTTGCCCGATGGTTGTATCACCTCCTTCTCTGGCTTAAAAAAAATCTTTTTGGAACGATTTTACGAGGGGATCAATGACATGACAATGTGAGCCCTTAACAAAATCAAACAAAGACACAATGAAACTGCTGAGAGTTTCATTGAAAGGTTCTACCGGGAAGCTTTGAAAAAGCCTCCTGGAACTCCAGTCGCTGTCACCATAGACACCTGCAAGGCAAATCTATTGCCTATCATCAGTATGTGGACAGGTTCTACTCAGTTCCAAGATTGGCCATCCTTCATTATCAACGCTAAAGCAGCTAAAGTTAGCGCCGACAAATTCAAGCAACTAGGGGTACAAATGTCTAACCCCGACCGGGATGAACATCAAACATCAGGTGGTGGCAATCGCCAGAATAATCGCAAGGAAAAAGAAACTTTGAACATTAATATGAACAAGAACAAAGAATCTCTGGCGGTCAACATAGCTCCTCCTACGTCTACTTCCACTCCTTCAGCACCTCCACCAAGGGAACCTCGTCCTAAAGTAGAGTATTCCTTTGATGAGAATGATACCGCTAGCATCTTTGATTGCTTGATAAAAAGCAATAAAATCCAACTCCCAGATCCTAAGAAGCCCGATGAAGTCGGTAAGACTGATCATCCCAAGTACTGTGTTTATCACAGGTTCATCGGACATCCCACTCGAGCATGTTATGTGCTCAAAGGCAAAATCCAGGAGCTGGTCAACGCCGGTGTTGTCACTCTGCAGCAAGACGAGAAGACTGTTACTACAAACATGGTCTCAGTTCAATTTGGTGACTTTCCGCCCCAGATGGTGCAGCATGGTGTCATTCCTATCCCCAAAGCTACTCTCGAGATCGAGAATCTCCCTCCTCCATGAAGTAAAGGTCTCGTCCCTTTATTACTTAACAACGGCGAGATTATTTGGATTCATCCGGATCTTGCTTCAGAGTTCGAACTTCCCTCTTCCTCCAAGAAGAAAGACCGTTCTAAAGGCAAGACAAAGATTTGCAATATGGGGTCTTTTGACCCCATAATTGATGAAGAAATCATGTTGGGCACCAGATCAGGGAAAGCCTATTTAAAGGATTATCCCGAAACTCAAGAGAATCTTGCTTCTTCCTCTGAGCCTGCTCCAGTGCAGCCTGCTTCTACTGAGGATATTCCTACTGCATCCTCACCGGTTGTAGTGCCCATACCTCCAAACCGACGATCGCTGACAAAGGCAAATAGCAAGTCTGCTTCGACAAACTTTTAAGAAGCCAGCTCCTTCCGGACTTGAGAAACCTTACAACTTTGACATCCTGGCTCAATTGGCCAATACACCGGCCCGGTTGTCCATCTTCGAGCTCTTACGCCTCTCCAAAGAGACTCAGAAAACTCTGAGCGAGGCTCTCATGCAAGCTGAAACCTGTCTAGCTCTTCTTAAGAAGCCGGAAGCGGAACCAGTCTCTTGCCTCCATTGTCATAGTGTGTTGGAGTTAATCCCAAACATAACTTTCACGCAAGATGATATGTTGATGGAAGACAACAGGCTACGACCGTCCTCTCTACTATACATGATATGTCGACTCGATGAAGGTCGATCGTATTCTGATAGATCCAGGCTCTGCTCTCAGCATAATGCCGAAGACAATGTTGGATGCGTTGAAAATCCCAGTGCATAGTCTTTCCAGTACAATCACCACCATCCTTGGTTTCAATCAGGGAAGAAGTGAGCCTTTGGACAAGATTTGCCTAAAACTCCAAATAGGTAATCTTCGCACAAAGGTTACCTTCTACATCATTGACAACCACGGTTGTTCCTACAATGCTTTGCTAGGAAGACCATTTCTGCATAAGCATAACATTGTTCCTTCAACTCTCCATCAATGTTTTAAATATGTTGATGACAATGGAGAGGTGCAAAAGGATGTTGTTGATCTCTATCCTTTCAAAGGCATTGAAGCATACTGTAATGATGCTCGTATATACAAGGATGAATTCATGAAGGTTGTCTGTCTCTGGACACTGAAGAAGAGCAAGAAACAATGCCTAATGATACCCTCATCATTCCTGTCAAAGGGCGTGTTTCTCGTCCTCAATCCTCCAAGCCACTGGCTATTCACTTGCCAGTTCAGAAGCAATCTACTGATGATGATCAGGACAAAAGGGAGCTCACCTCTTCTGAGCCGCTTGTTATTGACTTACGTCGTAACAAGAAAAAAAGGCAGCTCACCTCTTCTGAGCCACTTGTTATAGATGTATCTCATAACAAGGATAAAAGGGAGCTCACCTCCTCTGAGCCGCTTGTTATCGACCTTCGTCGTAACAAGGCTAATCCTCCTCCACGTTCTTCTTCTCCCCCTCTTGTAATCAATTTGACCAAGCCTGCTAAGGCTAAAGGTCCTGCTGTAAATACGAATGTACAAATCAATGAAAAAGCATCTACTTTCCAGTATACTGATGTCATTTATCATGCTAAATGCTATTTGGATATGTTAAATAGTTATCAGTCATTTACAATGGGAGTTGTACAATCTCTTCAAATAGAAGTTTCAGTTGAACACCCAAATGATTCCTATCGTATTGTTCCCGCTCGTAAGAAAGGAGAAAGTCCAATACTTTTTAGTAAAGGACCGAAACAACAATTCAGCTATACGGATGATAGCAAAGTTAACGACATGGGGCATCTTCAACTCCTTCGTTACAGTCAACAATCAAAAGACATCATCCGAAAGATGGGTTATGACTTCAAGAGTGGTCTTAACTATGGTAAAGGTAGAAGAACTCCTCTCCGTACGGCTGTTCCACAAGGAAAGTCAGAGATGTATTACAGCAGGACCAAAAGAGGTCTCGGATATGCTTCTCCTCCAGTATTATCCCCAGCAGGCTCTGAATCCGACAGTGAGGAGCGTTCTAACTCTTCTGATTCCAGATCATGGGATTCTGACACCAGTATCGGTCAAGTTCATCGGCTGACTGTATCGTCTAACATGGTCTCCGTCGAACTTCCAGAAGGCTATGACGAGGATATCGAAGAAAATCCTGAAACTGATCCTTGGGCTCAACGAATGGATACCCAATGGGAACTCCGATTCGAACAAAGAGAACCTCCTACCGAAGATCAATTAGTTCAAATTGACATAGGAGAGAGTGGGTCACCTCGTCCAATATTCATCAACAAAAATCTCCCAGAGGTAGATAAACAAGAATTAATTCTTCTGATTAAAAATACATTGATGTCTTTGCCTGGAGCTATGAAGACATGCCAGGACTGGATCCTAAAGTCGCTACTCACAAATTGAACATCCTGCCGAATGCAAAACCAGTCAAACAGCAACAACGGTGTTTCAAGCCAGAAATGATGGATGCAATCGACGATGAAGTCAAGAAGCTCATAGCTTGTGATTTTATTCGAGAAGAACATCATCATGATTGGGTAGCTAATGTTGTCCCAGTTCTAAAGAAAACCGACAAAGTTCGAGTCTGCATCGACTTCCGGGATCTTAATGAAGCATGTCCAAAAGATGAATTTCCTCTCCCTATCACGGACGTCATGATCGACAACACTTGTGGGTTCGAAAGAATCTCTTTCATGGACGGATTCTCCGGATATAATCAAATTCGGATGCATCCTGAAGATGAGAAGTATACTTCTTTCCGCACTCCTCGTGGAGTCTACTGCTATACTGTAATGCTATTTGGTCTCAAGAACGCTGGTGCAACGTACCAACGAGCAATGAGTACCATTTTTCGAGATCATCTAATATTGCTGTCAAAAGTCGTCTAAAAGAAGATCACATCCAAGACTTGAGAACTATCTTCAATCTCATGCGCCAACATCAGCTCAAAATGAATCCCACCAAGTCATTCTTGGGTGTCTCTAGTGGCAAATTTCTCGGCTTCGTCATTACCTCTAAGGGTATACACGTGGATCCCGAGAAAATCAAAGCCATTCAAGAGATACGTCCTCTACGCAACCTAAAAGAGCTACGAAGATTCCAAGGTCGACTTGCATACATCAGGAGATTCAATTCGAATTTGTCTGGACGCTGCAGACCATTCACTCAACTCATGAAGAAGGGTGTATCTTTCGTTTGGACCGAAAAATGTCAACGGGCATTTGACGACATTAAGCGGTATCTCATGAATCCACCAGTCTTGGTGCCACCAATCTCTGGCATACCATTCTTAATGTATGTCCGTGCTATGGACCATTCATTGGGTGCTTTACTTGCCCAAAAGAACAAAGAAGGCCACGAACAAGCTATCTATTATCTCAGTCATACTATGATTGGTGCTGAACACCGTTATAGTCCAGTCGAAAAAGAATGTTTAGCTCTTATGTTCGCTGTTCAAAAGACTCGGCATTATATCATTGGCCAAACTATTCATGTCATATCCCGAGTTAATCCGCTTCGGGTACTGATGAAGAAGCCTAGCACACTCAACTCTCGGCTGGCTACATGGGCCATTCTGCTAGCCCAATATGACATGGTATATGTTCCTCAAAACTCTGTCAAAGGTCAAGTCCTGGCGGATTTCTTAGCAGCTCATCCTGTGCCAGAAACATCTAAACTCTATGATGAAATTTCGGACGAGACATTGGAATCTAATACAATCTCTGAAGAATTTCCTACTTGGCGTCTATTCTTTGACGGTGCATCCAGAATCGGACCCAATGGTGCCATTAGTCGCAGGAGTTGGAGTCGTCCTTGTTTCTCCGGACGGGTCAGTTATTCAAAGAGCACAGTCCTTAGATGAGCCTTGCTCCAACAACATCGCAGAGTACAATGCTCTACTCATCGGTCTTCAGCTTGCCAAACAACTTGACATCGAGTATCTTGAAGTCTATGGTGATTCTAAGCTGGTTGTTAATCAGGTTAGAGGGACTTATGAAGTTCGCCATCAAGATCTAATGCCTTACTTTGAAGCAGCAATCAACATGGCTACATTATTCAAAGCCTTCTTTATTGAATATGTACGTCGAGCTTGCAATACTGAAGCAGATGCTTTGGCCAATCTTACAAGCAGTCTTAGCCATCCCCATCAGAAGACAGCAGGTGGTGGTTATCTCTAATCGAGAATTGTTCTGTGTTGAAAACAATCGTAATATTGAGTTCAATAATTTTACTGAAGTCAATGTCATCAATGAAGATTGGAGAACTCCCTTCATCGACTTTGTGGTTCACGACATACTCCCTAAAGATCCCAAGGAGGCTACGAGTATTCATCGGCGGTCTCTCCGATTCTATTACAATCAGACTACCAAGACTCTCTATCGGCGAACTTATGACGCTTACTCTTGCGCTGTCTTACTGGAGATGAGGCGAGGCAAGTACTGCGTGAGGCTTACGACGGTGTCTGCGGAGCACATCAGCCCGGTCCTAAACTACAGGATCGCATCCGACGTATGGGTTATTATTGGCCCTCTATGGTTTCTGATGCCATCGAATATGCGAGGAAATATCGAGCTTGTCAAATCCACGTAGATTTTATGCATCAACCATCGGAGTTCTTTCATCTGACGGCTGCCTCCTGGCCTTTTGAAGCTTGGGGCATGGACATCATCGGTCCTATCAATCCTCCTTCTTCTAGAGGACATCGGTTCATACTAGCAATAACCGACTATTTCTCCAAATGGGCCGAAGCTATACCACTGGCTGAAGTCAAGACTAGCAGTGTCATTAACTTCGTCAAACATTATATCATCTATCGATTTGGTGTACCTCGAAGGATCATCCATGACAACGGAACTCAGTTCATTAGTCAAAAGTTCATGAGGTTTTGTGACGATCACCGAATTGACAATGTCGGTTCAACAGCCTACAATCCTGCCGCTAAAGGCTAGCTGAAGCTTTCAACAAAACCATTATCAAGCTTCTCAAGAAGTTTGTATCTACTAACAAACGAAATTGGAGTGAAAAGCTTGGTGAATGTCTTTGGGCCTACCGAACTACAGTCTGCAATCCCACAGGCTTTACACCTTTCTCTTTGGTGTATGGTTGTGAAGCAGTTCTTCCTCTGGAACTTCAAATTCCTTCTTTAAGGATTGCCATTGCTAACGAACTCACGACAGAAAATAATGATCTTCTTCGACTTCAAGAATTAGAAGCACTCGATGAGAAACGGCTATTAGCTCAACATCATATTGAGTTGTATCAAGCCCGCATCTCGAAGACTTTCAACCGCAAAGTTAAAGTCAGAGCCTTCCTACAAGGAGAACTTGTTCTAACAGTAAGACGCCTATGACTATGACTCATTCAAGCAAAGGCAAGTTCGATGCGAAGTGGGAAGGGCCTTATATTGTCAGCAAAGTCTTTTCAAATGAAGCTTATCAACTTTCAGAGTTAGATGGTCGAGTTGCAATGATGCCTATCAATGGCAAATTCCTCAAGAAATACTATGTATAAATGTAACAGAGATTTTATGTAAATAAGATCAGACAATTCATAAATAAAGTTTGATTTTTATTTCATCATAAACGATGTTACATGATATCAAGGAAGGTCACTATCGTCCTTCTCAACATCGGGATACGGACCACTGCCATCCTTATCAAAGACATAATCAGCAAAAGAGTCGAGGACATCCTTGCTCGAGCCTATCAGGAACCTGCAAGCAGCCATCCTCATGGCTTCTTCCTCTTTAGTCTTTCCTGGTTCAAGCAGAAAGTCCAGGATATCCCACGGTAGTTTGGGTACAGACGAACCTTCGCCTACTTCTGCCTGCTTTGGCTGGATTGGATCTGCAGGACGTTCTTCAGTGCCCACTTCAATCTTCGGAGCAATTTCAGCCTTCTTAGATGCATCTTCGGACGACATCTTTATGTTGAAAAGTGGAAATGATCATTCCTTCCAGATTTCTATTCTATTTATAGGCGAAGATTCTCAAAATAACGAAACGACACCTGTTCATCCGACGGTTCACCCGTTCATTTGACGGTTCACCCGTTCATTCAATTCATCATCATCTGACGGTTCACCCGTTCATATTCATCTGACAGTTCATCCATTCATCATCATTTGACGGTTCGTCCGTTCATCACCATCCAACGGTTCACCTGTTCATCCGACGGTTCACCCGTTCATTTGATGGTTCACCCGTTCATTCAATTCATCATCATCCGGCGGTCCATCCGTTCATCCCGACGATTCATTTCGTTCATTTATTTCATTCACATATTTTGACGATTCATTTCGTTCGTTTATCCATATCAGCAACTTATCGTCATCGATTAAGTTGTCTATTTGAAATAATAATATTCGACAAATTATATTCTGCCACGTCCATATTACCTCTGAGCAGATATATGAATATGATTATTTTCTAAAATCGAGAAATATATCATATCTTGTACCTCTGAATATATTTTCTATCGCTATTATTTATATCTGAATAAGATATGCAAGAAATAATAGAGCCACAACAAAATGTCTTTTATTGATCAAAATTTAAGACATTTCATACATAGCATAAAGAAAGACAAAAAGATACAAGATGTTCTTTCTACTGATACGGAGGCGTCATCAGATTAGCAATCTGTTGTTTCAGAATCTGCAACCGTTCTTCGCGAGAAGCCATCACTCTCCTCCTGGCCTCTTCCATCCCAGATTCTTCATTAAAAGCGGGCATAGTTACCATTCGGCGAGTGATTTCAGCGTCATGAGCTGCTACATACTCGTCTCTTTCCTGAGTTAGAGCACCAAGTTGTTGAACTGCAGTCTGATGCTCGGTAACTTCATTTTCCAGTTCCTCTTGGAGACGAGCAATCTCCATTCTCAGCTCGGCAATTCTTCTTTCTTTTCTCTCAGCAGTTGAGGTCACCGATTCCAACTTGGAATTATACTCAGCAGATTTAATAGAATAGGCATCCAAGAGATTCTGGAAGTTCACTCTTTCAATTGCAGCTGCCTGAGCCATCTGTTCAAACTCTGCTTGCACTAAGGGTTCTACTTCCCCCTTATTGAGCTATTTATAGTTCTTTATTGAAGCTTCCAGCTCATTTAATATGTGGTCAAGGAAAGTGGCCTGGGGCTCGTCACCTTGCTCCCGGATAGCCTTTACTAAGAAAGAAGTTGGACCTCTAACCATGTAAAAATTAGCATCTTCTTTGTCCATCATTCTATTGATCAAAGGCCCCAAGGACTCGAAGAAGCATTTGGTGAATGATTGGATGACAAGCTAATTAATCGCCAGGGCACCAGGAGTCGCAGCTACTCCTGTTGATGACGAGGCAGAAGGACGTTCAGTTTCTCAAACAGTAGGCTCTTTGAATAGAGGAGCTAGAGTAGAGCTAGTCGCTCCTCCTGGTTGTTCCTCTGCAAAATTAAATACTGTCATTTTGCCTGTCATTTGCTATTGTCAAAAAGAATCGAAAGTGAAACAGTCTTACCATGATTCGATCCGGCAACAGGCCTATCATCGGTTGGTACAGATTCTAGTTGAGCAGAAGTAGCCTCAGACACTATTGCCTGACTACTTCCTGCTTCGAAGCCACAGGACAAATGGCGACTGCTACTAGCAATTGTCGTCGCCCGTACTATGTCCATGCATGCTGGAGAAGCAGGAGAAGATCCGGGTTCTGTATGGATAAGAATAAAGATGTTAGCTATCAAGCTATTTATTAAAAGAAGATCGCTAATTTTATTACAAATACCTTCGGGAGCAACAACTGGAGTTTCCTCCAAAGCCACTTCTTCATTAGCAATCTTCTCTGGAGATATCGGTACTTCAGCCTCCTTTTTAGGAGTCAGAGTGTCATCAATAGCTCGAGGAGATGTCTGGATCTCAACATCCTCTTCCGGATTTTGTGTTTCATTAACAGCTTCCGATGAGGTGCTCTCCTCGTTCTCACTGTCTTCAGGAGCCTCTTCACTAGCAGCAGCAGTGGCATGATCAGTTTCTTCTTGATAACCGAAGTCACAATCATTCAGTGCCTCGATTATGAGACGATCTTCCTCCTCACGAGCTGCTTTCGGTGTAACAGAAAGATGAGTCATTACTGCCATTGATGAAGGTGATCGTACAGCTTCCTCTTCTCTGGGCTCCGCAGCTTCTTCTCTCTGCTCAATTTCTTCTCTGGGCTCTGTTACCTCTTCTCTCTGTTCAATGTCCGCCCTCTGCGCTGGACTCAACTCAGAAATAGGGGTAGAAGATGGCATAGTGATGCTAGCCGCGACGTTCATCACTACCGAAGACAAAATTTGCCTCGGAGGAGAAACTGTTCTCTTCTTTCTTTTATGAGCTAACTTCTTTGTCCTATGCAGAGGCCTCTCAGGACTCTCTATGTTTACTACTTCGACCTATTTCTGAACATAGGTCGGTGTAGCTGCTTCGTCTCGAGTGGACTCAGCCAATTGTCTGGATTGCGATCTGGTGGTAACCTTCTCTGAAGAATGTTCCAAGATTAATTTCTTCTTCATAGCTGGGGAAGAAGGCTCTTCTCTCCTTCTCTTCTTTTCTTTGACTGGAGATTTAACAACCTTCAGAGAAATTCTCAAAGGTTGGTTAACTTCCTCGGGGAAATTTGCTTCTCTAGAAGCTTCCAATGGATCGTCCACTGGTTCATGTTCTTCGTCATTATTGGGAGCTATTGTGTCAGTCGCTCTTCTCTTCAGACGATTTGCTGTTGCAAAACTATCCACGAGGCTATAGTTTTCAGCAAATGTATTTACAGCTGTATAAAACTGTGAATAAGTATACAGCATTCTTGGACCAGCATCGGTTCTGTTTGGCATCGAGAACACAGTCTTTATGTCTCGAGCATTGTAGTAAGCCCAGGCCCGGGCACCATCTATTAAATAACCTTTTCCTTGTAGGCACGTGATGGCGTTACCTACATGAAACTGGTCATATCCAAACTGACGAGCAAAGCGGCTCGGCAGATATGGTTCAAGGAAGCATTCTTCTTCAAATCTGTATACTAGATGGGATGGTCTGATTGTCTTCAGCCATTCAAAAGATCCCCGACCTATTGGTTGCCTCCCCAGGTCAATCAGATTTGCTGCCATATGCTCATAACCAGTTGGAGGGGGAGTGCAAAGAAAATTCCATCCTCTGCCGAGGTTCAGAGTTCGTCTGCAGTCTCTCAAACTAGTATATATCCATCTGCTTTGTGAGATTCTGCGTAAAAAACTGCCACCAACTGCTCCCATGGCAGGGTTCATCAATGATGGATGATGCAAGAGCAACCATCCGAATAAGTATGTGTAAGGTAACTCCAGTCTGGGGAAGTTCACCTTATCACCTTTGCACTTGATCATAGAATCAATATATAGACGAAGACCCGCGTTTATACTACAGGTCATCGCTGAAAGTAAGTCCATCCAGTAGCCGAAGACTAACCGGACAGCAGCAAAAAGAACATCGCGATGGAAGCAGTCTACAGTACTTGTGCCAGGCACAACAAATCAACGTAGCCAGTACGTCAAGAATCCTGCTAGCTGGGCTTGTTTGGACATGGACCTGTAACCCATTCTTATGAAGCTCTCCACAAATTCCCCAGCCTTGAGAGGAGGATATTGGTGTTCATCCTCAACTTCGATATCCATTCTGTTATTCTCCTCCATCAGCTTTATCACTTCACTATTGCTGAGGGGATGGAAGAAATCAGGATTACATGAATCATGATCTTTTGTCTTTTTCTTGATAATGCGGTTGAGAAAAAGATAAGTCAACAATTTGGATGAATAACATGTGCCAGCAGAGCCACTTTGGTAATACAAAGAGCAGATGTTGTAATGGCACAAGCTCATCAAAGACTTCCACCATCTTGGAATTCTCTCGACGAAGTCTATCTAATTCGTCATTTGTCGGGACGTACTCCTCGTAAGGCAACTCACCCATGGGTAAATGTGAGATATACTTCATCTCATGTAAAGCCAAGCCTCTCT
>JANAVB010004995.1:0-2500 GCA_029216955.1 Iris pallida
CTGCCGAGGCTAGCGGGTCCAATACCACTCACGTTGCGACACGGCCGCAACGGGGCTGCCGCACGCTGCCCGAATCGGACCCCGCGGGGAGACGTATGGCTCGACCGCGGGAGCACGAATCGGGTCAGCTTCGCAGCTGCCGGGCGCTCCGCGAGCGACGAGGAAATTCGCTCGTTTCAGCATCTCGTGGTGAGGCGACGGGTCGCGCTGAACCGTTGAAGGCGACATCGGTAAGCTCGCTGCACGAGGGTCCACGGTCGCGGGGCGGGTCGATGCACCGGGCGAGGCGACGATAAGCTCGTTCGGACGGGCATCGCATTCCTGCTGCGACGCAATTTTTTCGCCCGCACGGGCAGTTCTGCCGCGCACCCGCGTCCCGTGGCCTCGCACGGGACCTTCGCACAAGGGTCGGTGGTGCAGCAGCGGGCCTTGCGGCACCGGGCGCGTCAACGATAGGGTCGTGGGGGATTTCGTTCGCACAGCATCCCATTTTGCCCGCAAAGCCGCACCTACTCAAAATTTGTTGCGCCGCCCAAATTTCAGCTCAACTCGCTTCCCCTATAATAGATTTGCAGTTTTATTGTTGGGCTGACTCCGGGGTACCAAAGTGCTTGAGGAGCTTGTCATTTTGGGGAAAACGCGGCCCAACCTCCCGCTCGGTCGGGGGGGTTCGAAACTGGCACGAGTGCGGCAGATTCTGTCGCACGGGCTGTGAGAGCTGCGCGCCGCGCGCAGAAACAGCTGCAACGCTCGCCTCGCGTGGGACGCGAGCGAGGCGGGCGGCCGTGCAGCCGTTCGATGCGCTGGTCGCCTCAGCGCGCCGCCGCGAGCCCGTGCTCGCCGATGCAGCCTGTCAGGCCCACGCCGTGGGCAGAAACTGCGCGCGACAGAAAAACGTCGCGAACCGTCGCACCCAAAGCCAGCAAGCGCCCGGTCGCTGGATCGCCGCGGCGGGCAGCCGTTCGACGCGCCGTGCACCCCCGCGCGCACGGGATTGTGGGCGCGACGAACATCCCCCCCTTCACCACCTACTCCCCTATAATAGATTTGCAGTTTTATTGTGGGGATGACTCCGGGGGACCAAAGTGCTTGAGGAGCTTGTCATTTTTCGCGCGCAGCCGCAGGCCGCGCCCGTGCTCGCCGATGCAGCCTGTCAGGCCCACGCCGTGGGCAGGAATCCTGCCGCGGGGCAAACGAAGTGCCGCGAGGCACACAAACCGCAGCATATGCGCACCCGGTCGATCCCGTGCAGCCGATAGGGCCTGTCAGGCCCACGCCGTGCACAGAAAATCTTCGTGCGCGCTGAAACTGCTGCAACGCATGCGTTTCTGTGTCCCGTGCGGCCGACAGGGCCTGTCAGGCCCACGCCGTGCACGGAAATTCTTCGCATGCGCAGAAACTGCTGCAACGCTTGCATTTCCGTCCCCCGTGCGGCTGATAGGCCATGTCAGGCCCACGCCGTGCACGGACACTGGTTGCGTGTGCAGTAACTGCTGCAACTTGAGGGTTCCTCGATCCCGTGCGGCCGACAGGGCCTGTCAGGCCCACGCCGTGCACAGAAATTAATCGTGCGCGCAGAAACTGCTGCAACGCTTCCATTCCTCGGTCCCGTGCGGCCGATAGGGGCTGTCAGGCCCACGCCGTGCACAGAAATTCTTCGTGTGCACAGAAACTGCAACAACGCTCGCATTCCTCAGTCCCGTGCGGCCGATAGGCCCCGTCAAGCCCACGCCGTGGGCAGAAATTGTCGCGCGACAGAAAACGCCGCGAATCGTCGCGCAAGCAAAATTCGCAAGCGCGCGCTCGCTAAATGGCCGCGAGCGTGGAGCCGTTCGACGCGCCGTGCGCCCCCCGTGCGCTGCGCGCGACGAACATCCCCCCCTTCACCACCTACTCCCCTATAATAGATTTGCAGTTTTATTGTGGGGATGATTCCGGGGGACCAAAGTGCTTGAGGAGCTTGTCATTTTTCGCGCGCAGCCGCAGGCCGCGCCCGTGCTCGCCGATGCAGCCTGTCAGGCCCACGCCGTGGGCAGGAATCTGCCGCGGGGCAAACGAAGTGCCGCGAGGCACACAAACCGCAGCATATGCGCACCCGGTCGATCCCGTGCGGCCGATAGGGCATGTCAGGCCCACGCCGTGCACAGAAAATCTTCGTGCGCGCAGAAACTGCTGCAACGCATGCGTTTCTGTGTCCCGTGCGGCCGATAGGGCCTGTCAAGCCCACGCCGTGCACAGGAATTGTTCGTGTGCGCAGAAACTGCTGCAACGCTTGCATTCCTCTGTCCCGTGCGGCCGATAGGGGCTGTCAGGCCCACGTCGTGCACAGAAATTGTTCGTGCGCGCAGAAACTGCTGCAATGCTTGCGTTTCTGTGTCCCGTGCGGCCGATAGGGCCTGTCAGGCCCACGCCGTGCACAGGAATTCTTCGCATGCGCAGAAACTGCTGCACCGCTTGCATTTTTGTGTCCCGTGGTGCCGATAGGGCCTGTCAGGCCCAC
>JANAVB010004996.1:0-2500 GCA_029216955.1 Iris pallida
CCTGCTAAGTCTATCAGCAGAAAGTTCCGCTGCCATCGCCTAGAGGTCATCCGACATCCTAACTCCCAGGAGCTTCCTCTCTACCGATCTAGCCAGTCATCAGCTACTACTATGCCCGGTCCCTGAGAACTCCTTGGGATTCAGACCCATGAAGTCCTTGATCTCCCACTCTCTGCCGTGGCTCTACATGTGGTGGAACCACGGGAAGTCCCTCAGAACGCTCCATGCTCTGGCGGAGTAGGGTAGTCTGCTCCTGATGGGTTGTTAGGAACCCCGAATCAGTGTGAGCAGCTGTTCCCGTCGAGTGTGACGGAAGCCTAGGTGGGTATAGTGATAGGGGGTGGTGGAAGTATCGGGTCCTGCTGGGCCTGTGATGTGGGTGGTGGTTGGGTATCTGGGTTTGTGGATCTGTGGAGTGGGGGAATGTGGTAGGTGGAGGTGTATCAGTCGACTGGTCAGCTGACTGATAAGGAGGGCCCCATTCTCGGGGTAACATACTGGGATGAACGAGTAAGCACCATCTAAATTACAAATAAAAAGGACTTATAAGGACTTATTTAAAGTAAGTAATCATATGCAAGAAAATCTAATTATAATAGCAAACATGTGATGTATTTCCTATGTTGTAATCCTAGCATTCCTCTAGGTGTTCTAAGCGTTATTCCTAATGTTGTCTAATTACCTTAAGTTCCTAATTGCAGGCATGCTTGGTACAATAACGTAACCAAACAGTTTAGTCAGGACCTGCATGGGCCACCACTAAAAACATGTCACGACCCGCAACCCAAATTGTTGGGCCAGGCTGAGTCATGCCCAGCCTACGTTTGAGATTAAAACGTAGTAAGCTGTACTAAAGACAACATGATAAGACTAAATGTGCTAACAGTTCTATAAGTGAAGAAGAATCATAAATGCTCCAAACACAAAAGTCGTCGTATATAGTAAAATGTCCAAGTACAAGTGAACTGAAAAGTAAAACTGGATACATGTCCAGTTACAAAAAGATATAGTCTAATACATGTCTACTCTCAAAAGTCTAAGTAAACAAAAGACAACTAGGCGAGGTTTCCCGCAGGAACATCCTCGTAAAGCAGAGCCGGGTCCTCGGCAGTAACCCCATAAAATGTGTCGCAGAGTAACTCCTCCTCAGTAAGAACACCTACAACGTTATCCTGTCAGGACGAGAGCAAGTACTGAATCTAGCAAACTAAATATACAAAGCATGAACAGAATGTAATAAACTGGAATCATGGCATATCATGGTTTAATTGGTTATTTTATAAATAATCGCATGTAGTTTAAAAGTTTAAAACTGCAGCATGTACGTGAATCGGTCAATAGGTGAACAGGATATACTGTGGTACATATCAAGTTTTCTGGTATGCACATACGTGCACGAATGGCATCGGTGTATATCCATACACAAACGCGATATCAGAACATACGGCAAGGTCACATGTAGAATGTCACCGAGCGCGGTAAATACATACGGAGAGGGGGGTCATGTTCACGTACAATACTAACAGTTTTTCCTTAACCCGTTATTTAAACATGTGAGAGATATGAGATACTGTATAAACATGGTGGAGACTAAAAGTAATACAACATATAAAGTTCTAACTTGCTACCCCAAGGATCAGCATTTAACATGGTGGGTAAATCACAGTTTATTGTTATAGCAGTATGTAAAGTTTGTAGAAGGTACTTGCCTCTAGCAAAGCAAAGCAAAACAAGCTGCGATAAAAGTGCTATGGATCTCCGGTAACTCGTCACTGTAGAAATAAATACAATAACTTAGTTTTTATACTAAGCTAAAGCACTAGGACACTAATTGGTGAAACACGACTTGTGACTGGGCACCTAGCCAAAATGATGACTTTGGCATAGGAGACCAATGTGGGGTGACACACTACTTTAACTAACTTTCTAGGGTCTTTACACTAGTGAGGGGTGGGGTTCAACACGGCTAAAACTCAAAATAACACAAAAAGCTACAAGTCGTAATTAATCAATAAATAAATCAAAAGACCATTGTGTTCTAACAATTTTAGAGATAGACAAAAAGCCTAGTTTTACTCAAAGTAAAGTACCAAAGTGATCCTTGTTAATCATAGAAATTTATTATAATTTTTCTGGAATTATTAACCAGTACAAGTATTTAATAAAAATCAGTTTTCCTAAATATACAGAAAATAAGTTTTGGTTTCATATGCCAAACTAGTGGCAAAACAGTAAATTAAATACTATAAAAATTATACTAAATTAGCTAACTTAACATAGTATCTAAATACTATTTTTCATAATTTTAGCAGTACTTTAAGTATTTTAGAAAATCAAAAACAGCATTGCACACAATTATAATTAAATAATTATTTATCTGCGTATTTTGTCCATGTACATA
This sequence comes from Iris pallida, assembly GCA_029216955.1. NCBI lineage: Eukaryota > Viridiplantae > Streptophyta > Magnoliopsida > Asparagales > Iridaceae > Iris > Iris pallida. The sequence continues at coordinate 2,402 of JANAVB010004996.1, forward strand.
ATTTGAACCAAAGTTCAAATACAGGACCCAAGGCCATGAATCAAGTCCAATATGACTTGTACAGGTCTTGAATGTGTGAAAACACATTTGGGCCCGAAA
>JANAVB010004996.1:7500-27024 GCA_029216955.1 Iris pallida
CCACACCTACGGCATCACCACAGCCACCTACGTCGCCACCCCCGTTACCAACACCTTGCCAACAACCACGCCAAACCACCACCGCTGCCGACACCAAACCCAGCACCCGAACCCAGTCCTCAACTCTGACGCCACGACCACCCCGGTCCCAGCCACCATCAGCCCCGACCCACCGGAGCTCCCCCGACAACCATCTTCCAGACCACCATCACCACCGCTGGCACCACCAAACGCCGTCACTCCCGCCAATTCTCTTGGCTCCGACCACCTCCGTCAACCCCACCGGAAACCCGACACAGCGAACCCCAGAAATTAAAGAAAACCCTAAAAATTGAAGATAACCTCACCTGAACCCCCCTCCTCCGCCACCTCCGTCGACTCCATCCGCACCCGCCGTCCTATTGTCCGGCGCCGCCCTGCGCCACAGCCGCTCGCCCCTTCTTCCCTAGATCCATCATCCCCCTGCGCCGGAGCAGCGCGTCACCGCCCCTGGCTACCACCGGAGCGGTGAGCACCGACGACCCCCTCCTCGGTTGCTGGCGCCCCCACTCCGGCATCCATACGCCGGCGCCTCAGCCCCGGCCACCGCAGGCCGCGTCCTCAAACTCCTCCGCCGTGCTTACTAAGCCCCGCCGAAACCCTCGCCCGCGCCGACCACCGCTTCCGCCGCGTCGGCCACCCAAAACCCCGCTCCACCGCTCTGGATCCACCGCCCTCTCTCTCTCTGAACCGTCGCGCGTGCGCTGCTCTTCCCGTGCGCCGCCGGCCGCCTCGCCCAGCGCGCCACGCCGCCGACCGAAACCTCCGCTCCCGCACCGCCTCTCCGCCTCACTCTCCTTCTGCTCTCCCTCTCTCTGTATTTTTTCTCCGTTCACTCTTTTCTCTCTCCAGCTTATTCTTTTTCTCCTAATTATTGTTGCTGTTCTCTCCGAACGAGAGACAGCTGAAGTTTTGTTTTTAATTTTTTTATTATTATTTTATTTATAAATTTTCTTTTTGTCTTGTATACAACTGAGTTATCATTAGTAATTTATTATTCTCATTATTATCAATTGGTTTAGTAGATTTGTAACTATTAATAAAATATTAGCATAAATGCATATGTAATTCTGGTCATGGTAATTTTATATCTTATTTTTGGTATACTTTAGTAAATATATATATATATATATATATATATATATATATATATATATATATATATATATATATATATATATATATATATATATATATATTATAACGATACCACTATATCGGATATTACATAGTGTTTGACCCTACATATATTTTAAAATAAATAAATAAGATTTGGACATAAATATAATATTATAGTATTTTAGTTTTTGACAAGATTAAGGATTTTACCCCAAAAATATTTTTACATATATATATCTAAATTATTTGCACTAATAAAATATAGTATTCTTTTACGTGGTAAGTTTATTTCGACAATTGATAATATTAGCTTAAAAACAATTATATATTTTAAGTATTTATCTATGAGCTATTGAACTAACTAAATATTCTTTTCAAATTATAACTATTTTCAAGTATTTATGTGAATTATTTGAACTCCTAAATATATTTCTCTAGTATTATAAATAGTTTTCAAAAATTATATATATATTATTTATCCAAATTTTCTTCGACAATCCTTCCATCCAGGACTAAATTCTATTATTCATGTTCCCTCGCCAATTCGTACCCACTTATGTCCACCTTAATTAAATTGACCCTTCTGGACCCATTGGAACTGTCCGTGCCACTATCCGAGGTCCCCTTGTACAGTTATTGCACCAAAGTCGCAGTTTATGCCACATTGATCATCGTAGCACACCAGGAGTCCTACCAGGCAAGACACCTTGCCATTTGCTGTTTAATTATTTTAGCTCATATTTCATGCATGTTCATTATTTTCTTTATACAAAATAAACTGTGATACATGGCATAACCTGTTAGAATTTACTGTTCAGTTTCTTGCTATGTATTATTTTCTTACACCTTAAACCTAGATTTAAGGGACCACCTTTGTGTGTTGCATCATGGCCTTGACAAGTTGTACCACGAAGTTGTGTGTCGCATGTAGAACACGGAAGTACGTGATTGGCTGGCCACCAGTACGTACAAGCCGTGCAATAGGAATAACCGCTAATAGAGGTTGTATGCTAGTTTGACTTAGCGGTTATAGAGTTAGCATTGGGCGAGAAGAACATGATTGGAAGTTGACTACCACCCTATCTATCGTAGACTCGCTCGCTACTGAGGAATGATAGGTAGACTATATGCTATAGACTCGCTCGATACTGAGGAATAGTATATGGTGTTGTGACTCGCTACTGAGGTACTGCATTGGTATTTTCTTGACTTGACCGGGTAGTCATGCGACCATGAACTGTTCTTAAAACTGCATCCACTTAGACTGGTTAGGCTACCTTTATCCGTTAGGTACGAGTACTTTTGTTTGGGTACTTGTATCTGACCGTGGCTTGGAACAATAACTTGTCACGGATTAGTTCATCACATCTTGTCCTTGTTTGGTTGTAGGTGTGACTTACTACTTCGATGAGAAGGTATTGAACCTTGTTGGGGTCTAGATACCATATTGGATTCATGGCATGGAAAGATACGTTACCGTGAATTAGTTTACCATCTCCTGTCCTTGTTTGGTTGGGGAGATGGTACGTTCGTTCAGTAGGTGCGTATTGGACCATGTTATAATTCGATTGACTTATTTATTTGAGCAATATTTATTCAGTTTATATGGCATGTTATTATGTGTCTTGTTACGTCCCTCTGAGGACCTGGTTATCTCTCCAGGTGTGTGCTCTTGTCTTTCGCAGGTGTTCTAACTCTAGCCGTGTTCATCGCTATCTCTTCGAGGATGATTGTATTTGGATCGTCTTCGCTTCGCTCGCCAAATTCAATTCTTTACTCATGTATTTTTCCTTTACTTGTTGGTAGTGGATTTGTCTTCGCCCAACATATTGTATCAAGACAACTTACTATCTTTATATGATGTCTTTTAATCATTTATTTTGCGTGGATGAGATTAGTTATGGTTCTACTGCATTTTACAGCTTATGTATGTATACGAGGCTTCCATATATTGGACTATACTTCGTATGAATACAGCTGGCATGTCTACGTTCTTAGTCCTACGTATTTTGGGACTGGGGCGTTATATGTTTTTGTGGTGGCCCATGCAGGTCAAGATAAGTTGTTTGGTTACTTTACCGTACCAAGCAAGCCTGCGTATAGGATTAGAAGTCTAGGATCTCATCCACATACTTGACCTCTTTCCTTGATTTTATCTACCATTTGACTCATCAATTGCATCTTGCTTGCTTGCTTCCATCCCTATTCTTATCTTCCCTTCGTTCTTATTAGAGAGTGACCCTACTAGTTGGATGTCCCAAAACACCCTTAGCTTAATTCTTTTAAGTTGGGTAGAACACCCCACGACCCGACACACTCATTTGGTCAACCAAGCCTTAGTCAATAAAATGGTAGAATGATTCTATAGGAATAAACAAGACTTAGATTCTTATGACTCTTAGACTATTCATATTTGTTCTTTATTTCAATCATAATCTCGTGCCTATATTTTTACTATCTAGACTAATGATGCTAATGTAGCCTAGTTTTTGCAAGCTCAAATCCTTATCAAGCTTGTTCATGACATATGTTATTGGAAGAATTCCCACTAACATATTGTCTAATCAGAACCGGTACAAGATGGTCTGATCAACCGAGTGCACTTTGGTTCGCTTTTGCCTATTATTCTACGTGGATGGGGACATAGTTAAGCTTGTCCTCTAGAGTCCAATCCACGACTGCCTTGACAATTCCTTTGAAATTATTCGATCGTCTTTGAATCACGTATTCGTATTCGATAACGCCTCCTTCGAACTCGATATTTCTTTCGCCTTCCCCTATTTTAGAAGGACGAAGACGTTATACTAGAGCTTCCTCTAGCCTTCCTATCGGCTATGACCATTCTCACTCGATGTTGCTATATCTTCTTCCTAAACTACTCGACCCTATCAAGACCCTCTAATCGCTTAATTAAAGCGAATCTATTTCGTTCTCTTAATCGTGACCCTCATTCATTACCCGTGACCATACCGTATTGTTTTTCTACGATCTAGATCGCGATTTCTTACGACATGAATTTATGAAAACATTGTCATCATTGGATCCCCATTGATACCCCCTTGTGTCCTCTCACCCCCCTACAAATTCTTAATTTCGAGGACGAAATTCTTTTAAGTTGGGTAGGATGTAAAACCCTAAATTTCTACTATTTATTTTATTAAATTTGGTACCGATTTAAAATTTTGTATTGTACGTCGCGTAGTAGTATGGTACGTCGCGCACGACGCTTTATTTTCCGTAATTGCTCGACGAGTGCGAATATGTGCGAGCGTACATATTTTTAGAAAAATATTTTCTTATTTTTATAGTTTCAAATAATATATGTAATATTTAAATTAGCTATTAAAATTTCCTAAATTTAGGATTTTATTTATGTAAAGCCTTTTATTTAGAATAATTAATACTCTTAGTGCATGCACATATTTCATAAATATTTTTGCTAGTTTATTTTAAATAAAAAAATGTAATTTTCGAGATTTATTATTATTAATAATTTATTATTCGAAAAGATATTTAAAAATATTAATGTAATTTTTGAAATTATTATTATTAGTATTTTTGGAAAATATATTTCGAAATCAATGTGGAGATTTAAATCTTGATTTGAAATTATGTATTTATTTAAATAGTTAAATAATTGAAATTTGGTTTATTGATTTGATTTTAAACTAGGAGAATTAAATTAGATTTGATTGGATTTGGATTTGGATTTGATTTGATTGATTTTAAATAAATAGATGAAATATCTAAATTGGGTTTTAAATATCCTAATCCTTATCTAATTGGAAATTCCCACGTCCTATAAATAGGCAGGTACTCATCCAATTCATTATTGTTCCACAAATATTTCCACAACATGTACGTGCCTCATGTCGGTGTCCATCCCTTCCGTGTTAGCCGTGACGGCCTCGGGTCCGACCCCGGGTGTCATTCCAATATCTTATTCCATGTTTATACAAATACATTTATCTCCTTCTCCGTGTCGGACACACTCCGACATCGTCAAATATCTAACCCTAGTCTACTGTCGCCTGACGTCCGTCATCTTCCCTTCCCGTCAACTCCACATAACCACCCGTCGTCCTGCCAACCCGATGTCATCTCCCTGGTCGCGGCTACCAAACACGCAACCATCATCGCCGGCGTTCGACGCAGGCAACCACCGAAACCCTTCTCCCCTTGTCGACAATATCAACCCCCTGCCTTCCCGCACCTACGGCATCACCACAGCCACCTACGTCGCCACCCCCGTTACCAACACCTTGCCTACAACCACGCCAAACCACCACCGCTGCCGACACCAAACCCGGCACCCGAACCCAGTCCTCAACTCCGACGCTACGACCACCCCGGTCCCAGCCACCATCAGCCCCGACCCACCGGAGCTCCCCCGACAACCATCTTCCAGACCACCATCACCACCGCTGGCACCACCAAACGCCGTCACTCCCGCCAATTCCCCTGGCTCCGACCACCTCTGTCAAACCCACCGGAAACCCGACACAGCGAACCCCAGAAATTAAAGAAAACCCTAAAAATTGAAGACAACCTCACCTGAACCCCCGTCCTCCGCCACCTCCGTCGACTCCGTCCACACCCGCCGACCCATTGTCCGGCGTTGCCCTGCGCCGCAGTCGCTCGCCCCTTCTTCCCTAGATCCATCATCCCCCTGCGTCGGAGCAGCGCGTCACCGTCCCTGGCCACCACCAGAGCGGTGAGCACCGACGACCCCCTCCTCGGTTGCTGGCGCCCCCACTCCGGCATCCAAATGCCGGCGCCTCAGCCCCGGCCACCGCAGGCCACGTCCTCAAACTCCTCCGCCGCGCTTACTAAGCCCCGCCGAAACCCTCGCCCGCGCCGACCACCGCTTCTGCCGCGTCGGCCACCCAAAACCCCGCTCCACCGCTCTGGATCCACCGCCCTCTCTCTCTGAACCGCCGCGCGTGAGCTGCTCTTCCCGCGCGCTGCCGGCCGCCTCGTCCAGCGCGCCACGCCGCCGACCGAAACCTCCGCTCCCGCACCGCCTCTCCGCCTCACTATCCTTCTACTCTCCCTCTCTCTGTATTTTTTCTCCTTTCACTCTTTTCTCTCTCCAGCTTATTCTTTTTCTCCTAATTATTGTTGATGTTCTCTCCGAACGAGAGACAGCTGAAGTTTTGTTTTTAATTTTTTTTATTATTATTTTATTTATAAATTTTCTTTTGTCTTGTATACAACTGAGTTATCATTAGTAATTTATTATTCTCATTATTATCAATTGGTTTAGTAGATTTGTAACTATTAATACACTATTAGCATAAATGCATATGTAATTCTGGTTATGGTAATTTTATATCTTATTTTTGGTATACTTTAGTAAAATATATATATATATATATATATATATATATATATATATATATATATATATATATATATATATATATATATATATATATTATAACGATACCACTATATCGGATATTATATAGTGTTTGACCCTACATATATTTTAAAATAAATAAATAAGATTTGGACATAAATATAATATTATAGTATTTTAGTTTTTGACAAGATTAAGGATTTTATCCCAAAAATATTTTTTACATATATATATCTAAATTATTTGCACTAATAAAATATAGTATTCTTTTACGTGGTAAGTTTATTTCGACATTTGATAGTATTAGCTTAAAAACAATTATATATTTTAAGTATTTATCTATGAGCTATTGAACTAACTAAATATTCTTTTCAAATTATAACTATTTTCAAGTATTTATGTGAATTATTTGAACTCCTAAATATATTTCTCTAGTATTATAAATAGTTTTCGAAAATTATATATATATTATTTATCCAAATTTTCTTCGACAATCCTTCCATCCAGGACTAAATTCCATTATTCATGTTCCCTCGCCAATTCGTACCACCTTATATCCACCTTAACTAAATTGACCCTTCTGGACCCATTGGAACTGTTCGTGCCACTATCCGAGGTCCCCTTGTACAGTTATTGCACCAAAGTCGCAGTTTGTGCCACATTGATCATTGCAGCACACCAGGAGTCCTACTAGGCAAGATACCTTGCCATTTGCTGTTTAATTATTTTAGCTCATATTTTATGCATGTTCATTATTTTCTTTATACAAAATAAACTGTGATACATGGCATAACTTGTTAGAATTTACTGTTCAGTTTCTTGATATGTATTATTTTCTTACACCTTAAACCTAGATTTAAGGGACCACCTTTGTGTGTTGCATTCATGGCCTTGACACGTTGTACCACGAAGTTGTGTGTCGTATGTAGAACACGGAAGTACGTGATTGGCTGGCCACCAGTATGTACAAGCCATGCGATAGGAATAACCGCTAATAGAGGTTGCATGCTAGTTTGACTTAGCGGTTATAGAGTTAGCATTGGGCGGGAAGAACATGATTGGAAGTTGACTACCACCCTATCTATCGTAGACTCGCTCGCTACTGAGGAACGATAGGTAGACTATATGCTATAGACTCGCTCGATACTGAGGAATAGTATATGGTGTTGTGACTCGCTACTGAGGTACTGCATTGGTATTTTCTTGACTTGATCGGGTAGTCCTGCGACCATGAACTGTTCTTAAAACTGTATCCACTTAGACTGGTTAGGCTACCTTTATCCGTTAGGTACGAGTACTTTTGGTTTGGGTACTTATATCTGACCATGGCTTAGAACAATAACTTGTCGCGGATTAGTTCGTCACATCTTGTCCTTGTTTGGTTGTAGGTATGACTTACTACTTCGATGAGAAGGTATTGAACCTTGTTGGGGTCCGGATACCATATTGGATTCATAGCATGGAAAGATACGTTACCATGAATTAGTTTACCATCTCCTGTCCTTGTTTGGTTGGGGAGATGGTACGCTCGTTCAGTAGGTGCGTATTGGACCATGTTATAATTCGATTGACTTATTTATTTGAGCAATATTTATTCAGTTTATATGGCATGTTATTATGTGTCTTGTTACGTCCCTCTGAGGACCTGGTTATCTCTCCAGGTGTGTGCTCTTATCTTTCGCAGGTGTTCTAGCTCTAGCCGTGTTCATCGCTATCTCTTCGAAGATGATTGCATTTGGATCGTCTTCGCTTCGCTCGCCAAATTCAATTCTTTACTCATATATTTTTCCTTTACTTGTTGGTAGTAGATTTGTCTCCGCCCAACATATTGTATCAAGACAACTCACTATCTTTATATGATGTCTTTTAATCATTTATTTTGCGTGGATGAGATTAGTTATGGTTCTACTGCATTTTACAGCTTATTTATTTATACGAGGCTTCCATATATTAGACTATACTTCGTATGAATACAGCTGGCATGTCTACGTTCCTAGTCCTACGTATTTTGGGACTGGACGTTACAGATCCGATCTCCTATAAGTGAGCATGTAACCCTTTATTCTCTGTAAGTATCTCATGACTCGTTTGGCTACTTTCCAACGATCCATCCCAGGGTTACTTAAATATCTGCCAAGAATTTCAACTATGTACGCAATATCCGGACGCGTACACACCTGAGCATACATTAGACTCCCCATAGCTGATGAATAGGGGATCAATTGCATTTCCTTAATTTCAAGGCTATTCTTAGGGCACTGATTGAGACTGAACTTGTCTCCTTTAGCGACTGGGGTGTCACCTGATTTGCATTCCTGTATGCCAAATCTTTTAAGCACTTTATCGATATAGCTCTTTTGTGATAATCCAAGAATACCTCGAGAACGATCTCGATGTATTTGAATTCCTAATACAAAAGAGGCGTCACCAAGATCTTTCATCTCAAAGTTATTTGATAGAAATTTCTTAGTGTCATGCAATATGCCTATATCATTTGTGGCAAGCAGTATGTTATCAACATACAAAACCAGAAAATTAATTTTACTCCCACTGAATTTGTGATACACACAAACTTCAACAACGTTAACCTCAAAACCAAACGAGGGTAACAACTTGTTGAAATTTATAGTACCACAGACGAAAAGCTTGCTTGAGTCCATAAATGGATTTTGTCAATTTACAAACCATATTCTTTGGATCTTCCGACACAAAGTTTTCTGGCTGCACCATATAAATAGTTTCGTCAATGTTACCATTGAGAAATGTCGTTTTGACATCCATTTGATGTAACTCAAGATCAAAATGTGCTACAAGTGCCATGATTGTTCTAAAAGAGTTTTTCGAAGAAACCGGAGAGAAAGTCTCTTTAAAATCAATCCCTTCCTTTTGAGTAAAGCCTTTAGCTACAAGACGTGCTTTATACCTCTCCACATTACCCTTCGAATCCTTCTTGGTTTTAAATATCCATTTACAACCAATGGGCTTCACATCTTTTGGTAATGGGACAAGTTCCCAAACTTTATTGTCTTGCATACTTATACTCCTCATTCATTGCATCAACCCACTTTTGAGAATTGAAACTTTCTATGGCCTGACGGAAGTTGATTGGATCATCTTCCAATATTCCATGTTCTTCCTCATGTTCCTGGAGAAATATGATAAAATCATCCGAAATTGCATTTCTCCTTTCTCTGGTGGACCGTATTAATGGCTCCAATTCTTGAGGTTGTTGAGTTTGTTCCTCAGGAACAACTGCCTCATCTTGAATGGGGGGTGCCTCTATGTTGTCTTGTTGAGGTATCTCAACATCGACTTGTAGAGGTAATTCAACATTGTCTTGTTGAGGTTCCGGATTCACTTCTTGATCAATGACAGGTACAGAAACCTGCACATTGTCAAAAGTGATAGTAGAGATCGTAACCGATTCCTCCTCAAATATAATGTCCCTAACCTTATTTCTTCCTCCAAACTCAACATCCTCAAAAAATATAGCAGTTCCCGTCAAAAATTGTCCTTTTTGTGGGATCGTAAAATTTATAACCCCTTGATCGCTCCGTATAGCCAATAAAGTAACTGCTTACAGTTTTAGGGTCCAATTTCTTTTCATATGGCCTATACGGCCTTGCCTCTACTGGACAACCCCAAATATGTAAATGCTTCAAACTAGGTTTTCTGCCTGTCCAAAGCTCATAAGGTGTTTTTGCAGCCGCTTTAGTTGGCACTCTATTCAGAATGTAAGCTGCTGTTTTAAGTGCTTCACCCCAGAGTGACTCTGGTAAGGTAGAATGACTAATCATACTCATCACCATATCCTTAAAAGTCCTATTTCGTCTTTCAGCTACACCATTCATGCTAGGTGATCCTGGCATGGTGTACTGTGGGACGATTCTACATTCCTCTAGGAATTTAGCAAACGGTCCTGGACGTTGTTCACCTGATCCATCAGATCTACCGCAGTATTCTCCACCACGGTCAGACCTGACGACTTTTATTCTTCTGTTGAGTTGGTTCTCAACTTCAGCTTTAAATGATTTGAACATGTCTAAAGACTGTAATTTTTCATGAATGAGATATAGTTTGTCGTATCTAGAATAGTCATCTATGAATGATATAAAATATTCTTGACCATTCCAAGAAGCCGAAGGGAATGGTTCACATATATCAGTATGAATCAATTCTAAGACTTCTGTAGACCTATTGGCATCTAATCTCTTTCTTTTGGTCTGTTTTCCACTACAACAAATAGGGCATACAATAGCAGTTTATCTATAGCGTTCAAGCCTCCCTGCTATAGAATGTCATCATCAATAGCGTTCCTTCCGCAGTGCTATTAAAATAGAATACAATAGCAGTTTATCTATAACGTTCGAGCCTCCCTGCTATTATAATATAATCATCCATAGCGTTCATATTGAAGTGCTATTAAACGTTCATACAATAGCAGTTTATCTATAACGTTGAAGCCTCCCTGCTATTATAATGTCATTATCAATAGCGTTCATTATGCAGTGCTGTTAACAGAACTTTATATAGCGTGTTATGAATGCTGTTAAAGGTATAGTTTTTTCTAAACGTTGCTATGCCCGTATGTCTAGGGGTGAACTTTATATAGACGTTTCGTATAAGGTTCGGTTCGGATTTCGGTCCAAGAACCGAATAAAACTAAGACAACTAAGACGGCTAGGAAAAATATTTTTGTCTAAGTAGAGGAAAATTTTAAATTTTGGTACATTATAGCTGTTTTTACGTATAAGGGTGTGTTTGGTAAACCGTATTTCGAGGTGGGATTTGAATTTTTATGGATTTGGAGACAAATCCATGGAATCCAATGTTTGGTTGGAGATGGATTTGGATATGAAAAGTATGACAAAATCCAAAACTTGGATTTGGTTGGATTTTGGAGGAAAAAAATAATTATTCTTTAATAATTTCGTTAAAATATTTATTATTTAATAATTTTGTTAAAAATTAGTAAATTAAAAATTAGTTATTCTTTAATAATTTCGTTAAAAATATTTATTCTTTAATAATTTCGTTAAAAATTAGTTAGTTAATAAAAAAACCAACTATTTTATTAGTATTATTAATTAATAAAAAATAGTATTATTAATTAAAAATTAGTTAATTAGTTAATTTTGTTATAATCATAATTAATAATTTATTAGTATTATTATAATACTAATTAATAATTTGTTAATTAATTAATAATCATAATTTACTAGTATTATTGTATTATTATTATAATATTAATTAATAATTTATTAGTATTATTATAATATTAATTAATAATCATATCCTATGTTTAGTATTATTAATTAAAAAATTAGTTAATTAGTTAATTTTGTTATAATCATATTAATAATTTATTAGTATTATTATAATATTAATTAATAATTTGTTAATAACTATTTTATTATAATCTTAATTAATAATATTTTAATTGCAATTAGAATCATATTTTATAATAATTTAATTAATAATTTACTAATCATAATAATATTAATTTATAATTACTATTTTCAAAATATTTAATTTATAGTTAATTAATCGTTAATTGTTAATTATTAATTATTAATCAATAATTATAATTTATAATTATTAATCGTTGATAAAAAATTATCAATTGTTAATTATTAATTATTAATTATTAATCATTAATTATAATTTATAGTTATTAATTAATAATCGTTAATTATTAATTATTAATTATTAATCTTTAATTATTAATCATTATTTATTTAATAATTAACTAATCATTAATTATTAATTTTATAATTGATAATAACTAGTCGTCAATTATTAATTACTAATCGTTAATTACTGATCGTTAATTATTAATTTTATAAATAATAATAACTATAATTAATCATAATTAATTAATAGCTTAATTATTGATCATGACTATAGTTTAATTATTAATCATAAATTCAAATTCTATGTTTGGTTGGAGTTGGATTTGGAGTTGGATTTGAATCTTGAAATCCATGATTTGAATTTGGAGGATTTTCAAATCCAAATCCAAATAGTGAAATCTGGTTACCAAACAAGCCCTAAGGGAGATGTATCGATTTCAAACTCAAGTATTATAAGAAGTTATAGAAATCTATTTACCAAACTGGACAGCCCGCTCACTTTTCTAATTTTTTTTGATCTGGCGCTCATTTTTTTCTTTCACCAAAATTTCCCCCCTTCCTATCAAACCCTCATATCCTTCATCTCCTTTCACCAAGTCCATTGAGAGCTGCTTCCGCCCCTTCTAGATCGATCTCCTCTCTGCCTTCCCTCTCTCCCCCACCACTATCGCCGCTGTAGCCACCTCCGGTCTGCCTCCCTCTTCCTGATCTATGAATCCGCCACCACCGCTGCCCACAGAGGGAGACCTCGTCGTCACCGGGATGGGCCCTTCTAGACGAAAGTAATATTGAGGTGAGCCCTAAGGAGCTCTCCCCTTGTTTCTCTGCCTCTGACTACGACGGGAGATGGCGACTTACTCTGGCTACTGGTAATCTCTCTCTCTCTCCTCTCATAATTTTAGGGCAGATGCAACTACAAAGACCAAGCCCCGATCGACCGACGGAAGCTAAACGCCTGCGTTGACCTGCTGGGAGTGCTGTTACCCATCCCGGCAGGAGAGGTCGACGTGCTGTCCGCTGATCCGCGGGATAGCTGACCTCGACGCCGCACTCTGTCTGTTTGTGAAAATGTTGCTTACGACTTGAAAATTTCCGGAAGGGCAATTTTCTTCTTGTTGTTGTTGGTTTCATAATTATTTGTCCGTTTTGTTATTTATCTAGTTGTAGCATGTTGTGTTGATGGTGATATTTCTGATGCTTATACAAATAGAACAGGTCTGGATTCGAGATTCCTAAAGTAGGAGCTCAAGGTATGAAGATTAATTGTGTTAGTTTTGTCATGTAATTGGATTCGCACTGTAACTCTAATAGCATCCAATCAAATAGCACAAAGGCTGAAACTTACTTATAGCATTCCACTCACGTAGGAAAAGAAAATGGATGGTCATGAAGCTTGCCATGTTCGAGATTGACATTTTTTTTCTATGTCCAATTAATTATTCCTAATATTGCTAGACTACCATGTACTTGCAGTGGCTCGTGTTGCAGTTATCGGGATAATGTAACGTTAGGTGGGGAAAATGCCAAAGAGGTGTCAAAGAGGACCTTCCTTGATAGCCTCAAGTCATCTCAGGTTTGAAATTTTCATTTTTCTATAAGACCACCCTTCTTTGTAGTGACAATACACTATGTCAGTCCTACACTTACACGTTGAAATTTAGCTAGATAACTATGGTTAGATAACATCCAGTTTAGACTCCAACATGTATTGGTTATATATCCCTTTTAAATACTTTGTAGGCTAAGTAGCATCTTCATCTTCACATTATTAGGTTTTACATCTCTATATACTTGTTGGACTGATGAATGTCGGTCCATTTAAAGAAAAAAAAAGATAAAAAACTTATGAGAAGTTTGCCTCTTCAAACTTAACATTGAGGTCCAGAAACTTTTCTGCCAAAAGAAGAGAAGGAATTGTATTGCTTTCCTTTTTCTTTCATTATCATTGATAGACATGTTTCATGAGTGGAGTTCAATATAGTAAATGTACACTTTGAGGATCCAAGCTCTAATTTTTAGTGCAACTTAAATGGTAGGAAATTGATTCTTTTAATTTGAAGATTCAATATACTTTCATATTATGGATATAGATGACATTGTAGTTCAAAAAAAATAGACTATCCATGTGTGGCAAAATTAGGTTTGGAATTAGTTCTTTGCAATTTAGGTTCGAAAATAAAAAATAGACTATCCATAAGATTACCTGTTTGGAAAGTTATGTATTTTGTTTCTGTGGATACTTTACACTAGTAAGCATTTGGCGATTACCTGTTGGATTGAATACATAACTTTCTGGTTTGTCAATGACATGAATACTAACCGAGCATACTTCATTCTAATGCTAAAGGATTTATTCTCTTGTGTGGGTGAGATAATGAATTAAAATCTTCTTATTTGATCTCTTGGACAGAACTTTTCTTCACCACATCCATAAATTGTTAGTTTTTTTAAGATACATAGGGATTAACATTTACCAGATGACTATCTCCTTTTGAACAGGGTTAAGTTATCCTGATTCCTGAATCTTTCATAATTTCAGTAGAAACATATATAGTGGAGAAGTCTATTAAAAGCTTTCATGTTATGTGCAAATTGAGAGCAGTGATTAGAAAAAGTACTCTTCGGAGGAACTTTTAGATATTAGCTTCAAAGACAATGCGAGTATACTTGTTTTAATGTGGGTGATGATTGTGTGTGTGTGTGAGCATGCACGCCGGATTGCTTATGTTCTAGCTACTTTGTTGGTCAGGGCACTTTCTCAATGCTCTATTTTCTGTCGACATCATTTTGCTTTGTTCTAAGCCACATGCATCTTCCGACATTTATTTTTAACAAATATCGCCACTGCATTTTCTTAATAACTTATTATTTTGTTTTCAGGCTGCTGTATATGGTATAGGTGTATGTGCTGAGTTTGGTGATTCTGTCTTTCAACCACTTATTGGAGGTAATTGTATTGGAATTTGTCGTTGTAATATTTATGCACATTAAGTCATCAAGCTCTACTTTTTATTGATAATTTTGCAGTTTTTCTTGCACTTTGCAGAGGCTTTGTCTAAGTTAAATAATGTGATTAGACATCTGGAGGCACTGCATGGAGACATTGTAAAAGAGCTTTCAGTAAGATCAATAGTAAAATTGTTGTGATTCAAGTTTTGCTTACAACAAAGAAACCTATAGTATAATACCTTCAATTTGATAGGCTTAGCTAAAGTCATTTCAATTTAGCTATACTATGGACCACCTCTTCACTTTTATTCAAATAATTGTAAGGCCTCTCTTGTACTGCCCCCAGTCCAGTTTTAATTTCCATACCCCTATCAATGTAATATCATGAGTTTAAGGATGTTCATATGCACATTCTTCAACTACTATCTACATTATTCAGCATATATTTTGAGCGTTTGTATCTAATGTAGCTATGGACATTACTTTGATTAATAATAGATTCCGAGCTACCATGGAAGTTTGTAGTAGTGTCTTTGTTCAATAATAGCTATTATCCTTTTCTAGCTTTCGGATAATGTTGTTGCCTCTTTCATTCGTCAGGTGCTCTGTGTTGGAAAGGATATTATCTCAGAACATACTGCTAGCATAATAATAAACCGTTTAAGGAAGCTCCAATATACTATGCCACCTGTTGTGCTTGCCTCATGTATTCTTAGCTTATCCTACGGAGTCCAAAATTTCTTAGCATTTTTTCAGGCCGAGGAAAAGAAAAATGAAGATAATACGGAGAATAAGGAGGAAAAGCAAATGATACCGAGAACCTACTCGTGCCTACTTGCTCCCCATGGTATGATTTTTGAACTTATGACCCAACTACATTTCAATTATTATTTGAAAGACTTATATGTTGATGCGGTTATATTAGAAACTTCATTGAATTGTGAACGATATCTCAATCTAACAATTAGCTGCAATCAGGCATCTTAAGGGTTAGATGAGTGATTATCACTTGAACTGTACTTATATTTGTACGAATAACTACATGTAATTTTTCTTTCTGAAGCCTCGAAATATTTGGTATGCCTGCATATGAAGTAGAGTGTATAGTCAGTTTGTAATGGCCCTGTGAGGGGTGCACCTTTGGCCTCAGTTGGTTTTCTTAGTATCCTTTTCCTATCCCAATAGTTTACTTTTCGTCAATTGTCTGGATCGGCTCGAGATGATTTTTTCTTTACACTAATGATTTACCTCCTATTTTTGTGTAGGTTGGATGAAGGAAGAGGATGCTTTCTGAGGAGTTTTGGTTGTGGATAGGCTCGAAGGGAGATAAATGTTAGATAGTCAACATTTTGGGATATATGTAGCTGACTACACTATTAATGTTTAATTTTTAGACATATGTTTGGTACTACTTCGTTGTTCTACATGGAGAAATTAAGGATTTTGAATGTTTGGTACTACTTCGTTGTTCTACATATATTAGACAGTGAAATTAATGAATTTACTTATGTTCGGAATTCATTCTGTGATTGATTCGCATTTAAATTTTTGAATACCTGCATTTTGTGTAACTGTGGCATTATCTGCAATAGTATTCTGATGTGCTGCATTCTGCAAATTTTTGAATACAGAATTTTGAGTCTGCAATAGCATTCTGACATGCTATTGTTGCACATATAGCAGGAAAGAAATGCTATAAAAAGCAGATATATATCGAAACGCTATTAACAAACAATAACAAACATGAACATAATTAAAAATAAACAGCGTTCAGGAACGCCATAACACATTATAGCGTTAACAAATGTTATTAATGAACTATAGCGTTCGTAAAGGCTATGTAAACTATATAGCGTTTGTAAGTGCTATAACGTGTCTATAGCGTTCATGAACGCTACAATATATTAATAGCGTTCATGAATGCTATTAAAGTTCTATAGCGTTCCTAATTGCTATAACTATAACATAGCGTTTCAAAACGCTATACATTGTCTATAGCGTCAAAGAACGCCATAATCCATGAATAGCGTTCATGAACGCTATAACTTTATAGCGTTCTTGTACATGGGGTTATTATAGCGGGGGCATATATAGCGGACGGAATATGCTATAATATGCATTCTACAGCGTTCAGCGCACGCTATCATATCCCATATCTGTTGTAGTGTTCCCTTTACACATTCAACACAGACATTAAAGTTTGTGAAATCAAGGGAATCCAAAATTCCATCAGACACAAGTCGTTCAACTCTATTTCTAGAGATGTGACCTAATCGCTTGTGCCATAATGAGGCTAAATTTTCATTATTAATTTTGTGTTTAGTACAACGTGACTCCACATGCAAGGTTTTATTGTAAGATGCAATAGTTTCAAGTGAATATTGGTTATCATAAACATTAAGGGAACCACTACCAACAATATTTCAATTTAAAGATAGACTAAACTTAATGTTTTCAAATGAACAATGATAACCAGATTTGTCCAGTAAGAAAACTAAAACTAAATTCCGTCTAAAAGACGGTAGAATAAAAGTGTCTATCAAATCCAAATAATAACCGGTTCCCAATAATAACCTAAAATGTCCTATTGCTTCTACTTCTACCGACTTGCCGTCACCCACATAGATATATCTTTCACCATCAATTGGCTTTCGGTAGCTCAGACAACCTTGTCTAGAACACTAATGTGGGTAGTAGCAACAGAATCTAACCACCATGTGTTTCTAGGTATTGTTAACCTCAGAACAGACCAAATTGAGAAATATACTTTTCCTTATGTGTCCTGACTTGTCACAAAAGAAACAACCCTTAGTTTTATATTGTTGTTTCTTTTGAGCCAGGCCCTCAGCAGCTTCTGTATTTCTTTTCTTTTTGCCCTTAAAATTTATCCCACTAAGCATGAAAATTGAACTCGTATTGGCAGATATTATAGCAACATTAACTAAAAAGAGAACAAAAAATAAATAAACAAATATGCTCTAATTAATAACCAAAGAATAAAAGATTGTCAAACAAATTCAAATAATGGTGAACCCTATCTCAAGATACCTAGTGCATCATTAATATCAAGTCTTTGGACAGTGATATTAACTGCAAGTGGTACTCTTGGTGTAGTGATCAAATGTTGACAATAAGTCATGTCAAATAGTAAGCCTATCTTTGGATTGGGTTATTATTCACATGTAAACCGTATAATTGTCACACATTTATCACCACATGTATGTGTGCAATTCGGTCAAGTATTAACCTTCCTTTGGGCCGGTTAATACCCGCATGAATGTACACGCACAAACATCCGACATCCCTCATAGACTATCTACGCAAGAGAGGTCACTTTGGTGACATCTTGTTTCGATTGGTCTACTTAGAATGCTAGACAATTATTGTTATTATACAGAAACACCAATAATTTGAATGTTGCCAAAACTGAATTATGTAAATATGCCAAAATTTATTTACTACACAATAAGCAAGTGAATCTTTTGAATGACTTAAAATATGCATTCCATATTATCACATGTCCAGCAATAAGCATATTCATGCATATTTAATATAATGGAGAATTTCTACGGTAATTATCACATGCGTCCATATCTAATATTAAAGCATGAATAGAGAGGTCATTACTGTACACAAATTAAAATTTCTATCAAGATTCCCTTAAGTATGCCAATCAAATCAATGGAAAATTGGTATGATGTTAATTTTATCCGTACAACTCCGAAGAAGAAACATAAATCCCTAACAAGTTGGAACTCAAAGTTTCCATCCAAAACCCAATCATAGCAAATAATCAAAAGTGAACATATAGCTCTTATATACTACACCATTCAATAAAAATAAATCTACACGTGAGAGCATTAAAATTACACCAAGAGTATGGTTGTCAGATCATGCATTTTGATAACCAAAGACTAATAGGGTCACAAAAGACTAATAGTAGTTTGGGATTGGATCCTAAGAATAACATAAAACAAAAAGTAGACAATGAGAGAAAAATAGTAACTACTGTTTTTCTGGTTGTCAGAGTTTACTTTCTGGTGACACTGACTTCCAGGGATGACTACATGATTCGAACTATCAGCCAATGCCATATGGAAAATCCTGGTAGCTATACCTATCGGTAACAAATATTAATATATTGATTATAAGAATTTTCCTCTTTCATTTATTGGTGGATTAAATCAAAATGATCGAACAATCCGAATCCTAAATTAAATTAGATGGAACGATCTAGGGTTCCTCAACAACAACAAAAATTAATTCTGAAACTTCAACCTCATAAATCAAATAGGGTAGCTTTGATACCACTCGTTAGAAATTACTGTACCCTGTCGATTCATGAGATGAAGAACATAATAAAAATTACGGAAGCGTACCTGAATCCATTGCTAGACTTGATGGATCTTGAAGCGAACGTCT
>JANAVB010004998.1:0-75000 GCA_029216955.1 Iris pallida
CTTATCAACTCTTTTCGTATTCGTATTATTTGATTCAGGTGCTTCCATAGCTTTGCTGTCGATATCTTTGCTGTTAGACACCAGCTTTCTTCTGAACCATTACTAGGAATTGTAAGATCACGACTGGGGGTGGTATTATCCTGTCCGTAATATTTGCAAGGATCGGAGGGTAGTTTTGGGAGGCCGAGAACTGGATGTGAGTCTGCTCGTAATCCATTATCGAACTACGATATACTCGATATGGTTTGGTTAAGCAGGCACCATGTAGTATAGATTATCGAGGTGGTAGAGTTCTTTTCAGAGTGCCAGGAGAGCTAGAGTTCGAGCTCACCGGTCGGAAGGCGGAGTAGAGCATCAGAGTTTTTTGTGGAGTTTCAGCAGAGGAGTAGAGCGTGCCACATCCATTGATAGCATAATTTATGGATGTATTTCCGGAGGAGTTGCCAGGGTTACCTTCGGACAGAGATGTGGAGTTCTCTATAGACTTGGTGCCCGGCGTAGAGCCGATATCTTAGCATGTCTATAGAGTAAACAACAGCGAGCTTGTGGAGTTGAAGAAGTAGGTGGGTGAGTTACAGGACAAAGGCTTCATCCGATCGAGTTCTTCACCATGGGGTGCAGCAATACTCTTTGTACCGAAGAAGGATGGGTCGGTACGGATGTATATCGACTACAGGGCACTCAATAACCTCACGATCAAGAACAAGTACCCGCTGTCGAGGATCGATGATCTGTTCAATCAGTTGAGCGGAGCGACGGTATTCTCTAAAATAGATCTGAGGTTAGGTTATCATCAAGTGAAGGTGAAGAAGAAGGATATTCCGAAGATAGCATTCAGGGCATGGTATGGCCAGTTTGAGTTCATGGTGATGCCGTTTGGGTTAACTATTGTCCCGACGGTATTTATGAACTTGATGAACAAGGTGTTCCACCAATACTTGGACAAGTTCGTGGTGGTGTCCTTTCAAAGACCCCAGAGAAGCATAAGGAGTATTTGAGAGTGGTTCTGGAGACTCTCAGAAAGGAGAAATTTTACGGCAAGCTCTCGAAGTATGAGTTCTTCCAGGATCGAGTTAATTTCCTTGGTCATGTTGTGACAGGATATGGGATCTCAGTCGACCCGAAGAAGATCAGAACAGTTGAAGCATGGACAGCACCGAGTTCAATTGTGGAGATCAGAAGCTTTCTGGGAATGGCAGGCTACTACAGGAGGTTTGTTCAGGATTTCTCTCGAATTGTAGAGCCATTGACTAGGCTGACCCGAAAGGACGTAGATTTTATCTGGTCAGAGGAGTGTCAGGTTGCTTTTGATGAGTTGAAGAAGCGACTGACGACAGCCCTAATTTTAACATTGCCATCAGGATCAGGCGGGTTCACTATCTGCAGTGACGCCTCAGGAAAGGGTTTAGGTTGTGTCTTGCAGCAGCATTGGAAGGTAATTACCTATGCATCCAGGCAATTATGTCTGCATGAGAAGAACTACCATACCCATGATTTGGAGTTGGCGGCAGTTATCTTTGCTCTTAAGTTATGAAAGCACTATCTATATGGAGAGCGTAAGGAGATCTTCATAGACCACAAGAGGTTGAAGTATGTGTTTACGTAGAAAGACCTCAACATGAGGCATCGCTGATGGTTGGAGTTGATGAAGGACTTCGATATTTCAATGTAGTATCATCCAGGGAAGGCCAACGTGGTTGCCGATGCTTTGAAGAGGTATCCGATAGATATGTGTTTGACGATGAACTGTCACTTGTTAGCAAATTTAGAGAGCCTGGGGATCGAGGTGATTGTGCCAGGAGTTCAGATGCAGATATGGGGCCTTCAGATTTAGTTGTACTTGATAGAAAGGATCAAGTCGGCTTAGTTCGACGATGTTACTCTACGGTGTATTCGAGAGCAGTTTCGAGCAGGATTGGTGGATGATGAGTTTGCCATTACAGAGGATGGCGTATTGAGATACAGTTTTAGACTGTATACCTAGCGAAGAGCTTCGGGAGCAGGTTATGCTGGAGGCCCATCGTTCTCATTACTCTATGCATACAGGTGCCAACAAGATGTATATGGATTTGAAGGAGCATGCATGGTGTTGTAGGATGAAGCAGAAGATAGCACACTTCGTAGCTAGATGTTTAGTCTGTCAGCAGATTAAGACAGAGAGGTAGAGGCCAGGAGGACTGTTACAGCCATTGCCCATTCCGGAGTGGAAGTGGGAGCACATCACGATGGACTTTGTTTCTAGATTGTCGCATACACTAGGAGGGAAAGACGTGATTTGGGTCATCGTAGACAGGTTAACCAAATCAGTCCACTTTTTGCCATTTAAAGTGGGTACGTCTACTGAAAGGCTAGCAGAGATGTATATACGGCAGATTGTCAGGATACACGGAGTTCTGGTAAACATTTTCTTGGATCGGGATAGTCGCTTTACTTTCCATTTCTGGCGGAGTCTGCAGACTAGTTTGGGCACTCAGCTCAAATTCAGTACTATTTACCACCCTCACACGGATAGACAGTCAAAGAGGACTATTCAGACATTCGAGGACATACTTTGGACTTGTGTTCTGGATTTTAGAGGATCCTGGGAGGATCACCTACATTTAGTGGAGTTTGCATACAACAATAGTTTCCTGGCCAGCATTGGGATGTCACCATTCGAGGCACTTTACGGGCGTAGATGTCGTACACCCTTGTCTTGGGATGACGTTAGAGAGCAAGATTTATGGGAACTTGAGATGGTTGTTGACGCAGTCGAGAAGGTGAAGCTCAGAGATCGACTTTGCGTGGTGCAGGACAGACAGCGGCATTAGGCCGATAGCCACCGAAGACCCTTGCAGTTTGAGGTATAGCTTAGACTTAGGAATATAATCTTGTTTGCTTTGTGATTTTTATTTGATCACGTGATTGTTTTAGTTAAGTTGAGACCATGTTTATACTAGGTTGGAGATTTGGTATTCTTGAGGATATCTCCGACGCGTGGTACTATTCGCTTTGGTGGAGGTTGAAAGCTTAGTCTGCGTTTCATCAGACCTTTCGTTATTAGCGAAAGAGTCGGTGATGTGTCATACAGATTGGACTTGCCCCCTGCATTAGAGGGAGTCCAAAATGTATTTCACGTGTCACAGTTGAGACGGTATATGACAGATCCCAGCCATGTACTGGATCATTCTGAGATCGAGGTGGGCCCTACACTTAGTTATCCAGAACACCTGTAGAGATTCATGATCGACGGAAGAAGGTGCTGAGGAACCAGACGATATCCTTGGTTCGTATAGCGTGGATGCATCACTCTCCAGGTGAGTCTACCTAGGAGAGGGAGGATGAGATGCGCGAGCAATACCCTTATCTTTTTCAGCCTTGAGGTATGATTTTTTTATCCTTCTCATACGTTCAGTTTTGTCTTTAATTTCGAGGATGAAATTATTTTAAGGAAGGTAGATTTGCCACACTCATTTCTTCTAATTAAGGGTATTTTAGTCTTTGTGTATTATTTTGAATTTACTTAAATTGTTAATTAAATTGATTGTTGTGTGATTTGGATTGGGTTTTGGTAGAACATAGATGGCATAACCTTAGTCAACCTTGTCTAGAAGCCTAATAATGTGATTAGGTTTATTATTAGCTTATTAGATTTAATTTAGAATTTTTACCTTTTTCTAGAATTGTTTAATAATTTTTAAGTCTTTTTATAAGCCTTTTTAAGCTTTTGTCATTGGTCCTTTGTAGCAACCTAGGAATGCTTGGCCCATGACTTAACCTAACCCTAATACCCCTACCCATGGCCGGCCAAGCATAGTAGCAGCCCCCCCCATTTGTGAAAAATTCTATAGCCTCCATTAGATCAAAACCCTAGTTTCCCTTGCTTCAAACCCAAACATTCTCATCCGGCATCCGTTCGTGCAAAATAAATTACATTGCGATCGTGGGGAGGAGAAGAACTTACTGGAGCACTGCTAGCAAGGAGTTGGAGGCGTTTGTTCGGGAGAAATCGGTCGTCGAAGCGCTCGAGGATTCACTTTTATTGAGATTCCGACTCTCAATAGGTAAATCTCGTTCTAGCAATTTTTCTTCTAATTTTTCTTCATGTTAGCATGCATCTAGGTACCCTCCACCTGTAGGTTTAGGTTCATTCGATTTCGTATCCATTCGATGTGCGTATCGGACACGTATCGGAGTTACAACATACGTGTTCGACAAAATTACCCAATGGATTGAAACTTGTTATTTTCAAATCTATTTATATATTTGGATAGACCTAGATATAAGGATCCCGACCTCATAGTTTTTGACACGAATCGGGCTCGTGTCCGTGTCCAAACAGGACACGAATACGCTGCACACGCAGGCCGCACGTTGATTGTGCGATGCACAGGCCACATGGCCGTGTGCCACTTGACTTGTAGGTGGCGGCAACGTCTGTGGACAAGTTCCCCAAGTTTTGTGTCGTCTCAATTGGAATCGAGTAAGAAATTGCGACCACACGGGTTGACACACGCACGCGCGTGTGCACAACTGCCGCTGTCACATCCTTCGTGCCGACACGTATGGACACGTGGACTCAATCCGATGTGTCCTACGTGTAGCCCTAACCTAGCCTGTCCTAGGATATGACTACGAGACATGTGGTGGGATACACGAGTCCCTAGACTCGCCCTCCCCCGTGCACGACGCGGTGCACTGTTCTGTGCACACGTGCACAGGCCGTACGTGGACACGGGCTTTATACGCGTCGAACACGACACTTGGCTGCACGGGGAATCAGCGAGTAGATCGGGGACGTGATAGCCTAGGTGTATGCGAAGTTTCACGAGAAACAGTTCGAAATCGAGCGAGAAATCGAACTCGCACTGATTCATTTGACACGTGTATCGGGTTTTCCAATACACACTCCGTGGACACGATACGGACACGGGTTCGACCCTATGAGTACCTGAACACGTCACACACATAGACACCTTCGTGTTTGCCAAGTTTTGCGGATTCTAGGTGTATATTGCATTTTGGGTATTGAGTTGGTTTTCGGGTTTCGATTAATATATAATTGAATAGTTTTCTGATATTTCAAATTGCTAAGATTTAATTCATAATTTCTTAGTTTATATGAGGGTATTAAGATTCTGGACTTGTGGGTTTTAGTCCCTACTTTTACTTTCAATTATTTCCATCATATATATATATATATATATATATATAATTATAATATATATATATATATATATATATATATATTTATATATATCTATATATATATATATATATATATATATATATATATATTTATATAATATATATATATATGTATTATATAAAAAATATATATATATATATATGTATTATATATATATATACATATATATATATATATATATACACATTTTTTATATATTATATATATAATATATTATATATAATATATATATATATATAATATATATAATAATATATATATATTTTTACCAAAAAACCCCCCTTTTTATTAATCAAGGCTCAAAAACCGAAGCCTGAAGTATACAAGGCACAAAATACCGAAGCCTATACAAGTATACCACCGCAAAAGTAGAAAAGAGGGGGGGGGGGGGAACAACGACAGGCGAGAACTAGAGATGGAATGGGGACCAGAATGCCCGCGAGCTGTGGGTGCACCGGGTGCTTCTTTTACGGCATTGGCGAAAGACTTCCCGGATGAGCTGGTTGGCCGAAAATTGGATACCTTCGTATCTAGCCTTGTTGCGGTTCTTCCAGATGACCCAAGTGGCGGCCGCTGCGACGATCTGGTGTCCGTGGGAGGCAGATCCCCAGGAGACCGCCAGATCGTGAAAGCGCCCACTCTCCGACTCGATCCTACACAGATGGTTGAGGATCCTCCAAATTTGACCGGGCAGACCGCCCCGATAGAAGATGTGGTCTATAGTCTCTATCTGACGATCCGAGCAACAATTACAAGCAGATGCTAAGCTGATCCCCAGGGTGTTAAGTATGTCGTCGGTTGGCAGTTTTTTCCTGATGATTCTCCACAGAAGGAATGACCACTTCTTAGGGATGCAAGATTGCCAAAAGGGGGCAACGGACGGGTTCGGGTTCCCAATAATACGGACAGCGCGGCTAGCTGATCGCATCGAGAATGCCCCCGAAGCCTCGAGCGACCACCTCCAACCGTCCGCCTCGATGCCGATGCTAACTCCGCAAAGGCGGATGCTCTCCACAGTATCGTTTCCGGACCAATCACGAATCTTGTCCCAGTTCCAATCATTTCTACTGAAGTCCCACAGGTCGCTGATCTTGCAGTTTCTAGGGGTCTCCGTGATACTCGGGAGCATACTATCCCCAATCCATCGCTCCAGGAAAGGGTCCGAATCACCGGAACCCAAGTGGAGCCTGATAACAGATTCGGCGCTGTCTCGCCCATCTAGAATACGACGCCACACCGCCGAGGATCGACAGTTGGAGGTGGCAACCGATGGGTGAATGTGCTTGAAGTATCTGGCCTTCATATACCTGGTCCATAAGTTGTTGCTAGTCCAGAGATTCCACCACAGTTTTAATGAGAATGCTTTGACGATGTGGGAGAGCTTGGTAAAGCCCAGCCCCCCTTCCTCTGTGGGGCGTGCCATAGAATCCCAACTCGCCCAGTGACGCTTGTCTTTGCCTTTGTCCTGTCCCCAGAAAAAGTTACAGAAGGTCTGCTCGATCAAAGTCAGAACCTTCTTGGGTGGGGAGCACATAGCCAATATGTGAATAGGGATAGAGGTGAGCACATGTTTGATGAGGATCATCTTGCCCCAGGGGATAAGGTGGCATTATGCCAACCTGCCAGTTTTTTCCTGATTCTGGATAATAATTCCTCGAAGATGCCCGAGTTGGATCTCCCATACACAAGGGGACATCCCAGGTATGTGAAGGGCGGATGGGCTACCTTGAATGAAGTTAATTGGGAGAGGTCGCGGGCGTACTCTCGATTGAAGTTGTGGTGGGCGTAAATCACGCTTTTGGCGATGTTGATTTTTTGGCCGGAGCATCTGGAGTATCTCTGCAGCGTGTGGTGCACCACTTCCACCGCGCCAATCTTCCCGGACGAGAAGATGAGGACATCGTCGGCGAAAGCCAGGTGGGTGATGAGGGGGCAGCCGCTAGTGGTATGATAGTGCTGGAAATTGGGAGTGTTAATCATGTTATTAAGATTTCTGCTCAAAGCGTCGGCCGTAATGATAAAAACAGTGGAGGAAAGAGGGTCGCCTTGTCTAACTCCGCGAGAGGATTTGAAGAACCCTGCGGACTGTCCATTGATAACCGTGGAGAACCACGAGTTGCTAATGGATCTCCACACAGTGTTGGTCCAAATTTCCGAGAATCCGAATGCTCTGAAGACCCATATGATAAACTGCCAATCCATTCTGTCGTAAGCTTTCTCCATGTCGAGCTTGATAGCGATGTTGCCCCCTCTTGCTGGAAATTTCATGCAGGTGATTAACTCCTGAGCTAGCATGATGTTGTCCTGGATATTTCTACCGCGAACAAAGCCGCTTTGCTCCTCGGATATGAGCTTGGGAAGAAGTCCGGCCATTCTGGTAGCAATTATCTTGGATATGATCTTGTTAGTGAAAGTGCATAGGCTGATGGGGCGAAAGTCTCGGAATGATTCAGGGTTGGAACTTTTCGGGATCAGGATCAGTTTGGCGCTGGAGATGGCTTTGGGGTAAGTAGCTCCCTGGAAGAATGCGATGGCCGCCTCAGTGATGTCCTGTTTAATAATGTCCCAGCAAGTGCGAAAGAACACCCCCGAAAAGCCGTCCGGTCCGGGAGCACTGTTGGCATCCAGGTCCCAAACCGCATCGGCCACCTCCTGCATGGTTGGAAGTAATTCCAGCTGCATATTGTCGGTGTCGCTGATGAGATGTGGTATGTGATTCAGAAAGGAGTTGTCTTTGTGAATCGTCTCTTTGGCGAATAACTTGGAGTAGAACTCCGCAGCGGCCGCTTGGATGTTCTTTTGGTCGGTGAAGATGTTTTCATTTTCGTCGGAGATTTGATGAATCGAGAGCTTCTTTCTGCGTCCTTTGACGCAATCATGGAAGTATTTAGAGTTTTTATCCCCATCGCTGTCCCATTTCAATCTCGCTTTCTGCTTCCAGAATTCAGTCTCCACCTTGATCCTGAATTTGAGCATAGCTTTGGTAAGATTCATGGCCGTCCTAGCCGTCGGAGAGCGATCCCTGGCAAACCTAGCCTCTGCCCGAGAGACGTCGTCCTCGGCAACCCGCACAGCTTGAAATATGTCCCCGTAGGCTTGTTTGCTCCAATTGGTCAGGGCAATCCTCGTTTCTTTAAGCTTGTTGCTCACCCGAACGAGGGGGTCGGGTGATTCCACCCGGTTCTACGCGTCCGCAACAATTTCCAAAAATTGAGGGTGCTCAGTCCAAAAGTTGAGGAAGCGAAAGTTCTTCTTGACGGGGTTGGAAGAATTTTTAGTTTCAATCAGCAGGGGAGCGTGGTCAGATTCAGTAGTGTTGAGGTGGGATAGGCTGGTAGTGAACCCCAAGCCATCCCAATGTACGTTCGAGAGGGCCCTATCAAGGCGGGAGTATTGACGATTGTCTCCATCTTGCATGTTGCACCAGGTGAAAGCATTGCCGATGAACTGGAGAGGGGATAGTTGGGCGTTGAAGATGAAGTTGTTGAAATCTTGCATGGCAGAGGTCGGCGGCGGACGCCCTCCAATTTTTTCTTCTCTGCTGGTAATAGCATTAAAGTCTCCTATGCAAAGCCAAGGAGAGTTAATGTGGTTGGTGTGGATTTCAAGGAGATCGCTCCACAGTTGTTTCCGTTCGGCAATGACACAGCTGCCGTGCACTGCTGAGAGGATGATGCGTTTAGGGAGTAAAGGGTGTTCCATCCAGCAAGAAAGGGCCTGTAAGGAGTCGTGGATGACTCCGAAGTTGACGTCCTCCGTGACTAGGATCCAGATGTCGTTACTACTAGCTATGGCCTGGGGCAGACCGAGCTGCAGTTGGATAGATTTCAATCTTTTGGGGAGAATTTTGGGTTCGATAATAATGAGAATATCGATTTTGTGAAGCTTCCGCAAGGTGGAGATTCTCCTCAGCGTAGGTTTGTTGGCCAGACCGCGGACATTCCAGGATAGGATGTTAATCATTAATGAGGATGGGTAGGGTGTTTTTTGTTCCGCCTTGAGGCGGATCTGGTAAGGATAGTAGGATTATCTGCTGTTCCCGTCTTGTCTGTTTTCCTGCTCGAAGTTGGTTTATCTGCCACTGTCGCGATTGGGATGTTGCTGGAGTTCGCTCGGAATTCAGTGGTGGATTCACTAGGTTGGACAATCTGATCTCCGGCGGAATCCAGAATGATCTCCTCCGAAGGAATTGCCAGGGCATCGTTGGTGCTGTCAAACTGTGTCAGAGATTGCTGGAGAGAAAAACCAGCAGCTTGAATCTGAAGTCCTCTCTGAACCTGGTCTGGTCCGAGGATCGATAATGCTTCTACCACAGGGTCTGGTACGATGATGGGTTGCTCGGCAGCTGTGGGGTCTTTGAGCTCCGCCGTGGTCTCCGAGAGTGGGCTAGTCTCGGTGGTATTATGCGCAACAGCATCCTTCTGGTCCCCTTCATTGGTTGTGTTGTCAACAAAGGAAGGTTCCGATGGAGAGCCCTCATTATCCGAAACAAGAGCATCAAACTTATTGAAGAGGATTAGAGCTTGGGTTTCTTTAGGGACAGAGGTTTTGTTGGGGCTTCCGCCATTGTCGAAAAATCCGTCACACGAGCCAAATCTGGTGTGCGTGTTCGGTGGTGGTAAGAGAGGAGACCTTGGAGTTCTCCCTCTAATTTCCAGGTGATCGTTCCGGGCCGATTTCTTCTTGAGTTCAGGGTGAAGACGATGACAGTGTTTTGGAATGTGGCCGCGTAATTGGCAGTGGTTGCAGAATAAAATGTGGTTGTCATATACGACCTGCTGGGTGTGAATGCGATTTCCGAGCTCGATACTGATGAAATTGGGGGGTTCAGTGGTTAGATCGAGTTCCACACAAAATTTGGCGTAGTTGGCCTTGGAGAGGTTGCTGGTTTCAGGGGCCGTGGCAACATACGTCCCGAAGGAGTTGGCAATGCGCCGAATAGCCGCTAGAACGAAGCAGATGAGGGGAAGATTCGGCAGGTCACCCAAACTGCGACCTTCGCTGAATCTGTCTGAGAACTAAAGCCGGGGGTCCACTTGATGATCTTCATCTGGTGGGAATCCACCCGACATGTGCCTTTGGACCACACAGAACTGTGGTCAGCATCGGAAGAGAGGTGGAGAAGAATATGTCTGGGGTCGAGGGGGGCGACGCGGTATTCCGCGGAGAGTCTCCAGCTGGCAATAACCTCCTGCACTCTGGCAATTTTGGGACATCCTGAGGAGAATTTGAGGACAAAGGTGTGGGGGAAGGAGGAAGAAAGTGAGGTCAATTCCAAATCGGAGAATGGAATTGTGGGGATGGGGGACTCCTGCGAGTATACGATATCCGGGAGGATGACGTCAGGAATGAGGAGACCCTTCTGAGGAGCTAAGTCCGGGCGAAGGGTGGCAGCGTAGGAGGTCGGACCGGCTCTCGAAGAGGATGGGGGCTGAGTCCCTCCGGATGCGTTGGAGGGAGGAGGGGTTGGTGCGGGAGCGGGGATAGAAGGGACGGAAGCGGCAGATGAGCCACCACCTTGGGGCAAGGGTGAGACAACGCCAGCGAGGATGGGGGCAGCGAACGGACTCCCGGCCGCAGCATTGAAGGAGGGCGCCGTGGGGGCTGCAGAAAGAGAGCTGGGGGCGCCTGCGCTGGGCAGGATCGCTGGGAGCGTAGGGGAAGAGGATGCTGAGGCAGGAGGCTGGGGAGGCACCGAGGGCGTCAGCGCGGGGGGGGGGGGGGGGTTACTGAGTATGTTGGCGGGACGACGGGTGATGCCACCAAGGGAGGCATCTCGGAAGAAGGGGTGGGGAGAGGTGGGAGAGAGACTCCCGCCTGGGAGGGTGCGGGGTGGTGGGGGAGTGAGATCCCCGAGGACAAGGAGGGAGGATCGCCTCCTGCGGACTGCGCAGAAGAAGGGGTAAGGGTCCCACCCAGGGAAGCCGGCACGCAAGGAGAGGTGGAGTATCTACCAAGCTCCGTCGCAGGCGATGGCAGCAGGAGAGAGGGATCCGCCGCACCAGCCTGCAAAACTCGCACCGAATCCGCAGCCAAGTTGCGCAGGGAGGGGGACCCCAGACTGCGCACGGAAGGGTCATGCCAGCTGGCAAAAGGCCAACACGAGCTGGATTGCGCAAACTGAAGGGGACCCGCAAGGGGGGGCAGCGCCAACAGTGCCCGTCCAATCCGCGGGCATGAGGGGCTCGGCAACTTGCACAGCAGTACCTGGGGGAGTGTGGAGGGATCCGAGGGAGAGCCTGGGGGAATGTGACGAAGAAGGAGTGATGGAGTGCGCGCGGGAGGGCAGCTCCAAAAGCCTGCGCGTTCCATCAGGGAGTAAGTAGGTCAATGCCTCGGGAGAAGCACTTCTGTAACCTGAGCCAAAGAAGCTGGCGTGGGGAACATTGAGACCCGCCCAGCTGGCAGGAGCCCATACCGAGGAGAGTACAGAGGGATTCAAATTTTGAATGCACGACTGCCTCGGGAACCCCGCATAGGCACTCTCGTCCCATGCCTGGACCGGCGGAAGACCGGCGGACGGCCAGAGCGCGGAGTGGGAGGCGGGAGGGCCGGCGGGGGAGGCCCAGTACGCGGGGGAGGGGTAGGCGGCTGCCCCGGCGACGGACGCCCAGAGCGCAGGGGAAGGGGAGGCGGAGAGACCAGGGGGGGTACCGGAAGAGCCGGTCGGGGGGGCGGACGTCCAGAACTCGGAGGAAGGGAGGGCGGGGATGTCGGCGGACGTCCAGGACGCGGGGGAAGGGGTGGCGGAGATCCCGGAGATGCCGGAAGAGGACGGTGGGAGTCCGACCAGGGCTAAACAGCCGGCCGGCCAGGGGGGGAAGGGCGGAGCCATCGCCGGAGAACGGGAGTGAGGGGCGGCCCTAGGGGGCCCCCAAGCCAGAGCAGGACACAGCTTCTCCGCTCATGCCAGAATTTTATATCATATATATATATATATATATATATATATATATATATATATATATATATATATATATATATATAGATATATATATATATATATATATATATATATATATATATATAGATATATATATATATTTTATATATATATATATATATATATATATATATATATATATATATATATATATATATATATTTTATATATATATATATATATATATATATATATATATATATATATATATATATATATATATATATATTGGAGAAAAAAAATAATATATATATATATATATATATATATATATATATATATATATATATATATATATATATATATATATATATATATATATATATATATATATATTTTATATATATATATTTTATATATATATTCTTTTTTTTCTCCAATCTATATATATATATATATATATATATATATATATATATATATATATATATATATATATATATATATATATATATATTATATATATATATATATATATTAGACAAAATATTAGAGAACATCTTGCCGGCTCAGAAAATGATCGCATGAAATTTTCGTCTAGGGGCGGGAACATTGCTATCAAGCTGGACATGGAGAAGGTGTATGAAAGGTTAGACTGACAAATCATGATTCGGGTGTTCAAGGCTTTCGGGTTTTCTGAGACTTGGATAGACAGTGTGGAGATCGATTAATAATTCGTGGTTCTCCACGATTGTTAACGGCCAAGCTGAGGGATTCTTCAAATCCAGTCGTGGCGTCAGACAAGGAGACCCCTTATCTTCCACCATCTTTATCATAGCCACAGAAGCTTTGTGCAGAAATCTGAACAAAATTGTTGGCACCCCCCGCTTCCAGTATTTTCACACCTCTAGCGGTTGTCCGATCATCACGCACTTGGCATATGCCGACGACATCCTCATCCTTCTCGTCCGACGACGTCGGGTCTGTAGAAGTGGTTCACAACATGCTGCAGAGATATGCCAGATGCTCTAGGTAGCGCGTCAACCCCAACAAGAGTGCTATCTATGTTCACCACTTGGCTGACAGAGAACACTCCACTGCTCTTACTAACATTACATCCTTCTCGGTTGCGTACTCACCTTTATCTTACTTAGGGTGCTTGTTGGTGTATGGCAGATCCAATGCTGGCATCTATAAAGGGCTGGTGGGCAAAATTAGGAAAAAAATTAAGGGATGGCACAACGCGATATTATCGCTGGCGAGAAGATGATTCTGATCCAGCACGTGCTCTCCTCCATGATTAAATATCACATAAACGTGTAAAATTTGAGAAAATACAGATTTAACAGGTATTTAATCTCAGATTTACTACTTGTATACTTGCTCTCAAAACATCTACCTAATGTCACGACCCGCACCCGCTTTTCCGGATACGAGACGTATCCAAGCCAACCTACGCCGCAGAGTCGGCGGTAGAACGCTGTCAAGCCCACTAGAAATAAGTGCTCAAAAATCACAAATATAATATTTGCTGCTCATTCACATTTCTAAGTTTATTACAACATTTACAAGAATTATATTTAAAGGAAAATACACAGTTCTCACAATTAATGAAAATGACAACTAGTTCCACTATCTAGGTCGGCCTCAGCATACCCATGTCTTCCCAGTGCTAAGAGTGATCGCGGCTAAAACTAAAAAATGTTGGTTTCCAGTCAGGAATGGAACAAGTACACAAACCGACGGCAATGCAAAAACACAATAGAATTAACAAGACATGAAAATAACATATGGAATATGAAAGCTATAAAGTAACTGATGACATGGCACGGTGGAGATAAAAAGGAAAAATAAAAGACATCTACCTATGTGGTGTGAAATATCATTTTCAACATGTGAACGGCTAGGGGGTAAATACGGCTCACTGCACGTGTCGTGTGCAGCTGCTATCATTCAAGATTAGACATATTGGGATAGTTCTGGGTAGTCCACATGTGTACTGAGATATTTTCCCTTCCGACTACTCCGTGTGACGAGCGTGTCAACAAGCAGCAAGATATATATATAGACATGAAATGAAAAGACTACTATGAATCGAAAGCAATCAGAAAGTGCACTTGCCTGAGGTCCTTAGCTGGAGAAACCAATAATACTATACCACTGAATGAGCCACAATCAGTCAACACATGCAGAAGTCTCCAAATGCTGAAATAAACAGTACCAATGTTCTCAGAATAGTCAAATTAGCTAGGATTGCCTGTCCTTAAGTCCAATTCTGGACACAGGGGCAAAACGGTAATTTTAGGCAAAAACGATATCCGCCGTTGGACCCGCTTTGTACCGAAAAGTGTGCCAGAGTCAAAGGTCTCTAAAGTCGTCAAACTACATGTCTACGAATTCGGTTTTTCGATACGTATCCAACCGTATGTCCAAAGTTGGATTCCGGCGGACCGTGCACAAAATCGCCTGTTGAGTGGGACCGTGGGGCCCGCAAAACGACGTACGATTCAACTGTCTCAGAATTGGACCAAACTTGGCATACAGGACCAGAAAAACGATACGGTCCTGTTGGCGCAAGTTTCGTCTCGATCTGACGAGCGTGCACAAAGTAATTGGGAAATTTGCACAGAGGCCGATACGGTAAATTTTGACGGATACGGGTCAAATTCGTCGCGCACACGCAACCAATTTGAATTCCATCAAAGCCCACACGACCATGAAACCATTACGCAGCTTTCGATGATTTCGGTTCGTGACCACGTCACCCGGATTGGCGGGACGCACGTGGTATCGGAGAATTTTTAGTTTTGAAAACTGTTTTTAATCCTGTTTTTTTCGAACTTTGAAAACTGATTTCTTTGCGCACAGTTGATAAAATCCGCAACTACAAATTAGGTTATGAAGCCCTACATGTTGTCTTTAAGTGTGTTTAATTAGATTGCAAAAATATTGAACAGGTTTCCTGGAAACTAGATACGAACATGGGTATTTGGAATTCCTATAAACTATTTTCGAAACAGTTTTTTTCCAAAGTTCGGATCGATTTTCCAAACCGATCGGTCGACTACTTTGAAAACTAATTAATGGAGAGTCGAAAGGGTCATACAGGCTCTATGTAGGATTTCGTAGTCCGTAAAACGATGAAACGACGAGGGAGAAAAGGGAAAAAGAACATGGTTACCCGGCTTATACCGCTGTCCTGCTGTCCTCGTACACGCGCGCGCGCGACTGCTATCCGCGCGCCCTCCGGCGGCCCGTGCGGCCACGCGCGGCGGTGGCCCCGGCGGCGGGTGGAACGCAGCTTGGGGGTCGCGGCCAGGGTCGACGAGTTTTAGGGTTTTCGACAAATTCGTTTGCGTGGGTTATGTATTTATACAGAGGGAACGGGGAAAGGAACTCTCGGGTTCAGGGGTCTAGTATGGGTTATCTTGGTTTTGCTATATAGAGTTTGGCTGCTGTGGGAGAGCCTTGGGCCCACTGTGGGAAGTCTAACTTGATGAATACCCATGGTTTCGGGTCTCAGCTGAGACTGATTTGGGGGAGAGTTTAATTCTTTCTTTTTCTTATTCCTTTTTCTTTTATTCTTTTTGCAATTTATATATTTATTTATATATAAACACATATATGTATACATACATGTATATATTTATTTACATACACATACACATATATTTATATACATTTATATATTCATACACATATATATATATATATATATATATATATATATATATATATATATATATATATATATATATATATATATATATTTCATATATATACACATATGCACGTATATATATATATATACACATATATATATATATATTCATGTATATTCATGTATATTAAAAAAAATATATATATATATATTCATGTATATTAATATATATTCATACGCATATACGCCCGTCTATATTTATATTTATATAAACATACACATATATTATATTATATATTTACGTATACATACAAGTATACATGTATATCGTATATATAAATATACATATACACATATACATTATATATATTTATATATATATACATCCACACATATTACCGAGCTATATTTATATACCTCTATTCATACACATATATCTATAATATATTTATCTATACATACATGTATATATATCTATATATACACTCATCCATTTATATATTTATACCCCATATATTTATATATCCATAAATACTCAATTAACCAATGACAATGATAATTCCAATAATAACTAAAATACTCCAATATTAGTTTTGGGTGGACCTATCCTACACCATCTTTACTGGCTCCAAAAGATCATACAAATTTGGTAAAACACTATTTAACAATAATAATAATACCTATAATCTACCCATAACAAATATTCAGAAAATAATTGCCAATTCCTAAAAATATATACCAAAACATTTGCATTTACCAAGCATGTCTACAAGGCTGGATTTGGTTTCACTACACGCCTACCTGGGCTTGGATTTGACTTGGCCCAATCCGAACAGGTTCGGTACAACCGGGTTCCCTAAAACTCAATAATATAATTAAATAATAAATAAAAACTTCGGTAAGGGTTAAGTTGCAACTTGGCCTGGTTTTCCTAGTTAGAACAATCATATGACTCGGTCTTCCCCTACCATGGCTAAACACTAGTCAAAGCATGCTACTGCGTTATCCGTGCCATGATTCCTAGTCGTCTTGTACTCCAATTCTTAACCATGGCTAAAACCATCTACCGTAATAATTAACTAAATAATTATTTATAAAAAAATCTAAAAATCACCATTTCAATAAAAAAATAAATAATCATAAAATATTTTAAAAAAAATTCCGGGAAGGGAGGCTACACCTAATATGCACAATCTTAATTCTAGTTTCTCTTTCGATTTAGCATGCATGCATATAATCAAATTCTAACATCCAGATATGGTCACAACATGGAATCATGGTTTTATGAGTTTGGTTTGATATTCATATGAAGAGAAAATGTATCATGTAAAAAGATCAAGAAAAGGATTTTGATCACTTAACATGAAAGTACTTGGAGACGAGTTCTTGATTTGTGCTTCCTTGTCCAATGTGTGCTCCTCCTTGCTTGCTCTTGGTGTGCTCTTCATACTTTTGAGAATATAAAGATGATGATGGAGATGGTGGTTTCTTTTTGTGGAGATGGTGCGAATTTTAATGGAAGGTTCTTGGAAAAGTTGGAAAGGAGATGGTGTGGGGGTTGGAGAGATAGAAGGGAGGATATTGTAGATAGGTTTCTTGGTGAAGGAAGGTTAAAAAAGGGAGAGGGACTACTGTTTTGACAATGGGGCTAATGTGGTGTAGGCCAAGAGGAAGTTTGGGAAGGAAATTTTTAGTTAGGGCTAGGGTTTTATTAAAGAATGTATATATATATAAATATTATATTATATATATATATATATATATATATATATATATATATATAAATATATATATATATTATATATATATATATATATATATATATATATATATATATATATATATATATATTATTTATTTATTTATGTGTGTGTGTGTGTATCTTTAATAAATAAAATATTTTTGTATATACATTCTTTAATAAAACCCTAGCCCTAACTAATATTTTC
Source organism: Iris pallida (assembly GCA_029216955.1). Lineage (NCBI taxonomy): Eukaryota > Viridiplantae > Streptophyta > Magnoliopsida > Asparagales > Iridaceae > Iris > Iris pallida. Next base: position 17,682 of record JANAVB010004998.1, read on the forward strand.
CTTCCCAACCTTCCTCTTGGCCTACACCACATTAGCCCCATTGTCAAAGCAGTAGTCCCTCTCCCTTTTTTAACCTTCCTTCACCAAGAAACCTATCTACAATATCCTCCCTTCTATCTTTCCAACCCCCACACCATCTCCTTTCCAACTTTTCCAAGAACCTTCCATTAAAATTCGTACCATCTCCACAAAAAGAAACCACCATCTCCATCATCATCTTTATATTCTCAAAAGTATGAAGAGCACACCAAGAGCAAGCAAGGAGGAGCACACATTGGACAAGGAAGCACAAATCAAGAACTCGTCTCCAACTACTTTCATGTTAAGTAATCAAAATTCTTTTCTTGATCTTTTTCCATGATACATTTTATCTTCATATGAATATCAAACCAAACTCATAAAACTATGATTCCATGTTGTGACTATGTCTGGATGATAGAATTTGATTATATGCATGCATGCTAAATCAAAAGAGAAATTAGAATTAAGATTGTGCATATTAGATAGATGTTTTGAGAACAAGTGGACAAGTAGTAAATCTGAGATTAAATACATGGTAAATCTGTATTTTCTCAAATTTTACATGTTTTTGTGATATTTAATCATATAAAACTGAACCTAAACTTAGTATGCTAAGAAACTAGATTCATATGTGTAGTTTTGACTTATGTTGGCGCATAGGAAGATGCTAAATTTTAGGACTGAAAAGTGGTAAAATGTTCTGTGATAAAATCAGATTTTTTTAGTGTTTAATGATCATGTTTTATAGGCAGACATTAGGTTTAGGTGTCGACATTCTAGGTCAATTCTAGGATTAACTAGTAGGCATAAAGTAACAATTTTCATATAGCATGTCCAGTACATTAAATTTGTAATTTAGAGTTTAAATGGCATAGATTATGATTAAAATTATGGTTTTATAATTTAATATGGTTTATACTCATGTCCATGTACTTGTAGGAGCGTAAAAAAATGCTTCATAGACTGAGTCAAAGATATAAAGCTTTACACTCAAAATGAGCTGTTTTACGCCAAGGACAAGTCAACTACTTTACGCCAGGGACACGCCAGCCATTTTACGCCAAGGATAGGTTGTCAAATCATGCATTTAATGTAAAGTAATGATGGGTCTGACATAAAGATCTACTGACAGTGTATAACACAGAATTCGAAGGGATTTGTTTTACACAGAAACCAATATTATCGTTTAGTATGTGGACTGAGCTATTTTACGCTCACATGATGGCTTCTTTTACGCATGAATACTATATGAGCTTTTTACGCTCAATGTTGACGTGTGCATAAAGTTTATTTGGGCTACTTTTACGCTCAAGGTTGTTTTATCAACCACTTTACGCGATAAGTCCATTTTAGGGCAATTTTACGCCTAGTCTACTACTTTACGCTCAGGGTATATTTGGATTATTTTTACGCCCGATCCTTCCTGACTACTTTGGAACGTGGTTTGCCTACGTGGCTTTCATGCCACATATCTCGAAGAACGTGTGTACGTGCATCCTATTCTTATTGAGATAATGGGACACGTGTCAACGTATGTAGAGGATGAATTCAGTTATGGGTGGCAGTTATCAGCGTAAAGACAGGACTTTGCTGAGTTTTTACGCACAAAAAGCCAAGTCTATAAATAGACTTATTTTTTTATAGAAAGGAGAGACAGGAAGAGAGGGAGGAGAATACATAGAGATCAGAGCCCAGAAACTTTGATTCCCCGGGAGCATTCTTCTTCAACTTTTCTTCCAGAACAGAGTGAAGTAAAGCAGAAAAGCATTCGACCTCGCCATCGGTGCCCAAGTGCGTCGATACCTTTCTGGTGACTTAGTTCTTCCAGTTGTTCATCTTCTAGCAGTGATCTTCATCATCATCGTATGGTCCAAGGAACAAAGTGATCGCCTTCAGATCAGACTTCCATAGCAATACTTCCCAGAACAATTTGTACTTCTTGTACGTTTTCTCGTTTTATTTTCAAAAGCCGATTTTTCAGGCATTTTTGTTAAGTAAAACAAAATGGCGACTCTGCTGGGGACGACCTTCTCCTCTGACGAGGAGGCAATTGCTCAATACGATGATGTGTCAATTGGATCGACAAAGAAGACTGGTTGTGCACTTCGACCAGACTGCCTATGAAAAAATGCTCCGGACTGGGGGTAGCACTCGCTGCTCTAATGTTCAGAAATCGCGGAAGGCACGAAAAGTTTGGGTTCCCAAATCCAAAGCATCTTCGGATCTCCCTACTGTCTCTGCAGGCAAAGGAATCCTTCCTATTCCTGTTGTAGAGGCTCCCATCTGTGATAAGGCAGTCTCTACTTCGGTGATATGCCATGCGCATAAAAACAAGTCCCCCGTTTGTAACGTGGCAGACTCTCCAGTGTTACGCTCTGGGCGTAAAAGTCAGGTTTTACACCCTGAGCGTAAAAATCAGGTTTTACGTCCTGGACGTAAAAACATCTCTCCCGTCTGTGACGTGGCAGACTCCAATGCCTTACATTCTGAGCGTAATAATAAGTCTTCCGTCTGTGACGTGGTAGACACACAAAATTTACGTTCTACACGTAAAGGAAAATCTTCCGTCTATGACGTGGCAGATACTCATATTTTGTGCTCTATACGTAAAGGTAAATCTTCTGTCTGTGACAGTGTAGATAAAATTCACAATGATGCTTCTGCATCTAAAGTGAATGTACCTACACGCATGAAGCATAAAAACATAGTTGGTAAAACTTCTGTTTTCAACCAACAACCTTCTTATACTGCTATACGCAAAGTACCAAACTTACAAATTATATGCAATGAAGATGGAGTCCTTCGTGCTCAAAAATCTCAGGATTTACGTATGCAACTCCAAGCACGTAAAAATATACAGTTTGGTTCTGCGAATGCAGCCAGTAATCTTCTTTATACACAAGGGACTAAACGTTTTTCTACCCCAAATGTAATAAAGAAGACTATTCCATCTACTACTTCTGATTTACGTGAATTACTAATGCAAAAGCGTAAAAATAGACAATCTTCCGTAACACTCCCCCAAGAAAATTATCATTGTGAGTGTCACCAGATTGTAATTAAATGTTGTTGTTCGGCTTCTAAACGATCAGTTTTTGATCGGTTAAGTTTTAATGCGCCTCAACAACAAGATGATGACCAAGAACATGAGTTGTCATATGCATCAGTCAACATGGCATCTCATACCAACAGAGGACGGCGTCCTAGACGGAACACGTCCCAAACTCCAGGTCAACAACAATTCAACAGACTTCTTGATTACTTTGAAGGAGTATATCAAAATACTCGATCAAGAAGACAAAGACAGTTACAGACTTCTGATTCAGAAGCTGGGGGTACTCAATATTTTGAGTCTGAAACTGATAGTGTTGATTCATACCTCTATACTAATCCCTCTGTATCTTCAAGAGAGGTTGAATCCTACGCTATTGGAGATGAACCAGAGACATCATCTGCTAATACAGAACAACGTCTCACTGTCGTTAAGCAATCATTGAAAGACATGCTTAACATGATGCAAAGCATGCACCAGATAATAACGGCTCAACAAACTGCTCAACCGGCTATAGTAACACCGGTGCAGGTAGTAGCACAAACTCAAGATAGTCAAGGGGCTGATATACCTTTGAATATTCAAGAGCCTGCTGTTAACCAAAATTCGGCATCTCTAGATCCCATCATTCCAGAAGATGTACCATCTCCGGTGGGGGTTCCGGTACTTCCAACAACCATTCAATCAAATGTGCTTCCTCAAACCAGTGAAGCCATTCAAGCAGTGCATGAGCTCAAAGCACAGTTTAAAGTTTTGAAGCACAAGGATCAGCTCCAGAGGTTAGGGATTAAGCAACCTTAATTATCATCCTCATTGGAATGATGTACCCTTTCCACCGAAATTTAAGCCACAATCAATGGTATTGTTTGATGGAAAGGCTTCTCCTAGTCAGTATATCAATTACTTTGATATTATGACTGTACATCTGCAAAAAATGATGCTCTTCTTACTCGAGTGTTCATTGGATGCTTGACGGGTTCAGCTTACGACTGGTATCGTAGTTTACCTGACAATTGTATTTCGTCTTTTGACGAATTTAAGGCAATATTTCTCTCCCGCTTCTATGAAGGAGGTATGGACATGAACATGTCCTCCTTAATAGAAATCAAACAAAAGGAGAAAGAAAATACTTGGACGTTCATTGAACGTTTTCGACAGACAACACTAAAGATGCCTCCTGGTATGCCAGATTCAGCGTTAATTGATACATGCAAGATGAATCTGCGACCATCCATTGCTGTCTTTACGGGTTCCCAATTCACAGATTGGGCTTCGTTTATTATAGCAGCAGTTTCTGCCGAGACCAATGGTAGGTTGGCTCATGAACATGGGATGATTTTTGCCTCAGAGGATAAAGGAAAGAAAGGTAATCCTGGTAATAATTCTGGCAATCGTAATGCAAAAGGAAATGACACCCTTATGGTTAATCTTTCCAAAAATAAAACGACGCCGAAAAATCAGGAGTCTTCTAAGCCAAAAGAAGAATATTCTTTTGAAGAGAGTCATATCCCAGGGATATTCTAATATCTGGTGAAGAGTGGCAAACTCCAGATCCCGGAGCCAAAGAGGCCTAATGAGGTGAATCTGACTGACAATCCCAAATATTGTATCTATCACAGATACATCAATCATCCCACCAGGGCTTGTTATTGTCACGCTCCGCTCCCGCAAGAGCGATCGTCCTCGCTAAGGCGTGATGCCACACGGGCCTAAGTTGCACCCGTGCAAGGCTAATTCCAGAAACGGCCGATTTGAGCTAGGCCACAGAGTCGCACAGAGTGTCCCCATTTGCAGCGGAAAGTAAATGAACACAAGTTGAAGCAAATTCAAACTCTTTATTGGTTTTCAAGAAGTTTACAAGCGGCGCTAGGCCGATATTACAAATCGCTCAAGCTCTCTCTCTCTCTCTGAAACATAAAAGGCGTGCCAAGTGGCTTACAAGATGGAATGATTCATGGCGATGTTCCGATACATTATGTCCTGTATAGGGTGCTTCAGCTTCTTGCAACGTTCCAAGGCCCCAGAGTTGGCTCCGTGCCTTAGCACGTTCGTTGGAAGCTCCGTACCCGCCGACGTCTCTTGCATCCTGCATGCAGACTGTAGGGTTATCAGTACATTGTTATGCACTGATGGGGAGGCTAGATCGCCCACAATGCTATCATTACCAAACACGTTCTATTTACTTTTGTGCATCTCTATCATTCATTGTCTTTCTAATCTTGTCTTAGGATCAATTTCATGGCATATGTCATAACCTATCCCGTGTTGTCAAATTCAAGTGTCGCATGGAAATACATGCACGACTTACCCATACTTACCGTCCGGCCTTCCCTGTCCAAAGCAAATCAAGTTAGTCAACAATTCATATGTAATAACATAACGTGTCTCAAGTAAACTTTCAATATCAAGGGTGTGTCCCTGCCTCGGGTTCTAGCGCGTCGTAGGTGTGTTCTCTTATTCATTATCATTTGGTGTGATACATTTCAAGCCGTTCAATAGGCACTTGTTCATTTAACTTAGACTACTTTGATTTTAATGCAAGGACTTATACGTGGATAGCCACCAGTAAAGTCCACTTAATCTACATGCACCGGTCGCTGGCATCACAAGCCATTTGGACATGTTCTCTCCTTGGTATTTCTCACCTATCATAGCGTGCGGCTGGAACACCTAGATAGTCTCTTTAAAATACCCCGCACTTACGTTTCCTGTAGTGGCCAAGCCCGCACCCAGGTTGCTCGTAAGCCCCTTTGATTCCGTCTAGGCCGACATATCCTCCCTTTGATCATGCCGCAGAATCCCTTTTTTCACGGCCACGGCATCGCCACCCCTCGCCCGTGCCGTTTGTCCACGACCATTTCGTATTAACTTGTCTTTTTAACTTAACGGCTGTCTCTGCGCCGTAGGCTAACCCTTAGCCTTAATACGTTATCGACCAGGTTGGCGTCCGTGCAGCACGGGTAGCGAGCCCCGTTGCACGTGCCCGTCACACATGTCGTTAACCATTCTTTCCATCTTATCTTTCATTCATTCATTCTTTCTTTCTTTCACTTGTTCGTTCATTCGTTGATTTATTCACATATTGATTCATTCATTCATACATTACGCAACTCCCAGTGCAGGAGTCGCCTTAGCGACCCATCGATCCCATAATCTTTCAATGTTGCTATACTCTACTCGGAACGACTATGTTGATAGTCTTTCCATTTCATTGTTGTAATCCATTCATTGTTTCATTGTTTGAACGCATAGGGAACTTAAGTGTAAGCTTGTGCCCTAGCACGAGCGTGGAGCGCGGTGGCGAGAGTTCTCACATTTCCATATTCCTTTTCCATATTCTATACAAGTATACAAGATGGGATTATTTCCTTAGCTAGGTGCGTTGAGTCATTTATTAGCATGCGCGATATTATCGCCTAGCGATTCTAGCAATAGTGTCCGTATTGTTATGTGTCTAGGCTAAGCAAAGACGGGTTCATCGGAGCCACCCACCTTAGCGATGTTCGCATCGGCCGAGCGATACTCCGAGCGCGCCTTTGAAAGTCTAAGTCTGGATTCATCTTGAGGGGGCAATGTAAGCCTTGCATCGATTCTTCATCTGGTCGATGCCAACTCTTTGGGTCGACGGCTCGTTTGAGTCGTTGCACTTGCCGTTTGAATCGGCGTTCCGCTAGGGCGGAGCGGGTCATTACATAATACACCGCTCAAAACAAGTCTCGTCCTCGAGACTTCCTGAGTGCAGGTCATCCTACCGTTCCTTGACTCGTGTCGTCAAGTTTCTTAGACAATCCTTATCGAATGGCTTTATCGTTCGATGGCATCGAACCATGCTCGGTACCTTTCCAAGTTCCGTGTCGCATGCGTTTGGTGAATTTTATGGAATGACTGTCCATTTATTTTAGACTTGATAGTACTTATTCAATTGTCGTTCATGCGCATCTCAACATCCACTTGCAGTTGCATTCGACTTTATCATATCGCTGCATGGGGACTGTGCACATATTCAAGGTGTCCCCCGAATACGTACATTTCAACCAGGCTTAGCGATTAACGAAGTCGGACAAGCTACTTGTGATAGTTTTGATTTGCCGATCGTTTTGCTAACTTCGATTTTTAAAATTGAACTCGTGTGCATCTCACTATCATTTATCTCGGTCATCGAGATGATCTGATTGGCTACTCAAGCGTTCTTGTCCACAAAATCAGTATGATTTCTTCTTTAGCGGGGTCGACCAAGTCTAAGTACTTTTCGTCCGACTCAAAATCACGTACACTCCCAGTTTCATGTTTCTGCTCTAAGTCTTGTTTGCCCCAAAGTCTATCGTCCGTCCAGACGATACTGTAATGTCAATCGCACATGTTCAATCACTCGGCATAGGGTCGTCCGCCTATCCGCTAGGTCAGCTCACAAGGTCATAGTTACAACTCAAGTCCGTGGCTTATCGTGCAAAGTCGCTGCACGAAGCTCGCCCCAAATCCTATGGTCAAACCATTTGTTCGTTTGTACGGGAGTTTCTACCCAAGCTCGTTTCACTCAAATTTCTAAACATCGAGCATGATCACCTAATTCGCATCAAGATTTACGTTGCACATATTCAATTCCGTTCAATCACCAGTTCTAACCAATTCGTGTATTCGATCACGAGGTCATTCAGCTCGACAATACATTGTGCCCCAATCTCACGCGAGTCCGATTATCCACGGTGGTTCATGAATCACCATACAACGCTCCCGCGGAATAATCATTCTCATCAGGGCGTAACTCTTGTTTGAGTTTTAGACTAACCCATTCTCGATACGCGGATTGGACCTACTCAATCCTCAAGTTCAATTCTTCAAGCACATAAATTCATTCTCGAGTCCACCTTCGCGTCAAACCACAAGTCGAAGCAATCAGATTGCCACGCCATCCAAGTTCAATCACTCCCGCTGTATGAATCACCATATCAGCGCTCACGCGGAGTGATCGTCATAATCCGACGCGATGCATGTGCGAGGCTGGAGTTGCGCTCGCATAAGACAAGAATGTCAACGTTGTGGTCGTCAACGAAGCAAATCCAAGCATTCACATTTTCATCCAAGCCAAATCAATTCGATAGTTTGACTGTCATACGTTCAACTAGAAAATCCTCGAGCTAAATCTCTCTTTTTCTCGACACATTTTTAACATCCCAAGTATAGCATCCAATGGAACAATGACATTTGTACGATCGTCATTCGTCGAGTCAGAGTACCCCCGAGTTATCGCATATCGATCTTTGATACGCCTCAATACCATCGACGATATGCGTAACCTGACGATCTTCCTTTGCAACCGATTTCGAGTCGTACGTTGATGCTGTTGTCCGAGTTGGATATTCCACAATTTTATTTAATGTTCAAGATCAAGTTCAACTGCTATTCCTCAAGCTAGTTTCAAGAAACTCAAGTCATATTTCATCTGAATCAATCCGAAATCGTACGCACGATTCTCTAAGTTTCCTCGATCAAGACCATTCATTTTTATTCATCGTTCCGAACCATTTTCTAACTCGCGTTGCCCATTGACAAGTTGTCCAGCGAGATCTCGTTCAGGACTTTTGAAGTCACGGCCATCTAAGCGTGACACGTTCTAAGGCTTTGTGCGATTGTATCGCTTGCCGACATACTCGTACGATCCGTAAATCCTCTAGTCTCGCTCGAATAATTTCTATGACGTCCATACACCACTCAGGGTTCGAGCCACTCGACTAGTCGTCGATACTCATTCTTATTCTTCTCCGAACCTATCACATACACCACTCGGATTCAAGCCATACGATCTAGTCCTTAATCACGTTCGCGTCATGCGCTAAGACATCTTCCAGATTCGTTCGATGAATCTCTAGCGTAATCGCTCACGTCGCCTCGACGTTCTAAGTCGTTCACACTATCCTCAAAATCCAAGCCAATCTTTTGGGTACGCATAAGCATTAACTCGATAGCGTTCCTATCGATAGACACTCAAAGTGTATCTCCGTTCTCGATCGAGCGATACTTGATATCGCTCGCAATCCGATTGTACCCAAAAGTCGAGGTGCGCGACACGCGGCACAACTTAGCCAGAAGGCCGTGTGCATAGCCATCCCGTTCGAACTATACTTCAGTCTCGCGTACTCGTTCTCTATTGTCAGCGTAAGGTTATTCAAGCACATCTTGTGTTCTGCTAACTCTTAGCATCGGTTCCTTCCAACTCAAGTACGTCGTGGTTCGGCACAAAGGCCTTCGCCTATCGATCCCTTCAACCGAGTACTTGTACTAGCTTTTGAAAATATTAGACTTATTGTATGGAACATCCCAAGGCACAACGAGAGAGAGCGTACACTTCTTTTGTTTCCATCCGAGCTTTCAAAACTGAAAAAATCGAAATGAAGTCCAAGGACGTGAAGTCGTGCTCTGATACCAATCTGTCACGCCCCGCTCCCGCAAGAGCGATCGTCCTCGCTAAGGCGTGATGCCGCACGGGCCTAGGTTGCGCCCGTGCAAGGCTAATTCCAGAAACGGCCGATTTGAGCTAGGCTACAGAGTCGCACAGAGTGTCCCCATTTGCAGCGGAAAGTAAATAAACACAAGTGGAAGCGAATTCAAACTCTTTATTGGTTTTCAAGAAGTTTACAAGCGGCGCTAGGCCGATATTACAAATCGCTCAAGCTCTCTCTCTCTGAAACATAAAAGGCGTGCCAAGTGGCTTACAAGATGGAATGATTCATAGCGATGTTCCGATACATTATGTCCTGTATAGGGTGCTTCAGCTTCTTGCAACATTCCAAGGCCCCAGAGTTGGCTCCGCGCCTTAGCACGTTCGATGGAAGCTCCGTACCCGCCGACGTCTCCTGCATCCTGCATACAGACTGTGGGGTTATCAGTACATTGTTATGCACTGGTGGGAAGGCTAGCTCGCCCACAATGCTATCATTACCAAACACGTTCTATTTACTTTTGTGCATCTCTATCATTCATTGTCTTTCTAATCTTGCCTTAGGATCAATTTCATGGCATATGTCATAACCTATCCCGTGTTGCCAAATTCAAGTGTCGTATGAAAATACATGCACAACTTACCCATACTTACCGTCCGGCCTTTCCTGTCCAAAGCAAATCAAGTTAGTCAACAATTCATATGTAATAACATATCGTGCCTCATGTAAACTTTCAATATCAAGGGCGTGTCCCTGCCTCGGGTTCTAGCGCGTCGTAGGTGTGTTCTCTAATTCATTATCATTTGGTGTGATACATTTCAAGCCGTTCAATAGGCACTTGTTCATTTAACTTAGACTACTTTGATTTCAATGCAAGGACTTGCACGTGGATAGCCACCAGCAAAGTCCACTTAATCTATATGCACCGGTCGCTGGCATCACAAGCCATTTGGACATGTTCTCCCCTTGGTATTTCTCACCTATCATAGCGTGCAGCTGGAACACCTAGATAGTCTCTTTGAAATACCCCACACTTACGTTTCCTGTAGTGGCCAAGCCCGCACCCAGGTTGCTCGTAAGCCCCTTTGATTATGCCTAGGCCGGCATATCCCCCCTTTGATCATGCCGCAGAATCCTTTTTTCTTCACGGCCACGGCATCGCCACCCCTCGTCCGTGCCATTTGTCCACGACTATTTCGTATTAACTTGTCTTTTTAACTTAACGACTGTCTCTACGCCGTAGGCTAACCCTTAGCCTTAATGCGTTATCGACCAGGTTGGCGTCCGTGCAGCGCGGGTAGCGAGCCCCGTTGCACGTGCCCATAACATCTGTCGCTAACCATTCTTTCCATCTTATCTTTCATTCATTCTTTCTTTCTTTCTTTCACTTGTTCATTCATTCGTTGATTTATTCACATATTGATTCATTCATTCATACATTACGCAACTCCTAGTGCGGGAGTCGTCTTGGCGACCCATCGGTCCCATAATCTTTTAATGTTGCTATACTCTACTCGGAACGACTATGTTGATAGTCTTCCCATTTCATTGTTGTAATCTATTCATTGTTTCATTGTTTGAACGCATAGGGAACTTAAGTGTAAGCTTGTGCCCTAGCACGAGCGTGGAGCGCGGTGGCGAGAGTTCTCACATTTCCATATTCCTTTTCCATATTCTATACAAGTATACAAGATGGGATTATTCCCTTAGCTAGGTGCGTTGAGTCATTTATTAGCATGCGCGATATTATCACCTAGCGATTCTAGCAATAGTGTCTGTATTATTATGTGTCTAGGCTAAGCAAAGACGGGTTCATCGGAGCCACCCACCTTAGCGATGTTCGCGTCGGCCGAGCGATACTCCGAGCGTGCCTTTAAAAGTCTAAGTCTGGATTCATCTTGACGGGACAATGTAAGCCTTACATCGATTCTTTATTTGGTCGATGCCAACTCTTTGGGTCGACGGCTCGTTTGAGTCGTTGCACTTGCCGTTTGAATCGGCGTTCCGCTAGGGCGGAGCGGGTCATTACAGTTATGTCCTAAAGAAGAAAATCTAAGAGCTGATTAATGCCACTGCCATCTCTTTAACTAACGATGAGCATACGGTCACAACCAATATAGTTTCTCTTCAATTCAGAGATTTTCCTTCTCAACAAATACCAGATAGAATTGTCCCAATTCCGAGGGCGACGATGAAGATTGTGAATATCCCGCCTGCCAGGGAAGAAAATAAAAGATTGTTGCCTCTTACATTAAAGAATGGGGAAATTATGTGGGTACATCCTGACTTAGTACCTGAAATGGAAGATGAAGGTAAAACTTCAAAATCCAAGAAGGTAAGAAAGTCAAAATCTGCAACATGATTTCTGAGGATTGAGCATATGCCCTCCAAGTCTGGCTCCTCCTACAAAGCTCAAGCTTACTCATCAGCAGTGGCTAGCCATGAATAGTGTTCCCTTATACAGGGCACAACAAGTCTTCGCTGCTTATGAAAAAATTCCTGTAGGGATTTTTCCTCGTATCCCGAATTCTTCTTCTCCTGTAGCTACAGAGACTTTTATTCCTCATTTTCCTGTAGTTACAGAGATCTCTTCTTCTTCTTTTGTTGAACCACCTGTTAAAAGTCCGCTGCCCACTCACTTGTACAGTCAGTAATCTGTCCTTCTCATAAAGAAGATGGGTTATGACTTTCAAAAGGCAGAAGGTTTGAATTATGATAAAGGAATACGACTTCCTTTACAAATTCAAAGTCAAAAATCTACTGTTGGATTGGGTTCTGAGATTCCTCCTAACAAATCTCGCAAGAAGAAGGCTAAGGGAAGGAAGACTAAATCCTGCAATATGGTACTTCCTTCTTCTGAGTCTGAAGAAGAAACCTTTGCTGGTACAAGATCTCTCCACAAAGATTATGAAGGATCCTCCAAAGAAGCAGAGAATGTTGAAACAGCACCAACTTAACCGTCTCATGTTCCTGCTAAACCATCTGTGGTTGAAAAGGGGGAAACAGAAAGCAGTACGCTTTGACGTCCTATTAAAATTTGCTTCCAGTCAGGGGGTGGTGATGAAACCCTATAAATTTGATATTCTAGCCCAGTTAGCCAATACTCCGGCTAGATATCTATCTTCGAGTTGCTTCACCTTTCTAAAGAAAGTCACGAAACCTTGAGTGAAGCTTTGCTGCAAGCTGACTCCTGCTTAGCTCAACTCAAGACTCCTGATAATATACCAGTGTCATGTCCACAATGTCATAGTGTGATGGAGGTAATTCCTAATATTACCTTTATACAAGAAGATATGTTGTTGAAGCATAACAAGCATGACAGGCCTTTGTGCTACACTGGGTATATTGAATCCACTGAAGTTGACAGGATTTATATTGATCCTGGGTCTTCCATTAGCATAATTCTTCAAAGTATGCTAAGACCGTTGAGGATTCCTACTAGTGATTTGACTTACACTAGTACCACAATCGTTGGTTTCAACTCTGGAAAGAGTAAACCACTGGGGAAGATCCGTCTGAAAATCCAGATTGGTGATCTTCGAACGATGGCAACATTCTATGTTATTAATTCAGACGTATCCTACAATATCCTTCTTGGAAGACCGTGGTTACATGAGCATAACATCGTGCCTTCAACTCTCCACCAATGCTTCAAGTACGTGGATTCCCAAGGGGTTGTGAAGACTGAGTTTGCTGATATCAATCCTTTCAAGGGTGTCGAAGCCTATTTTTCTGATTCAAAGCTCTACAAACAAGAACATGTAAAGGAGATATCAGACATGGCTGAAGATCAATCATTTGTCGAAGATCAGTCTATTAATGAAGATTCACCAGAAGAGCAACCTTTGAAAATCAAAGTCAAAGGGCAAATTCAACCCCAACCTGTCAACAATCAACCTCTGATGATCAAGGTTAAAGGAAGAACTCAAGCTTCATCTGAGGAATCAGTGAATGTTCTTGCTAAAAGCCAAGTTCAACCTCTTATGATCAAGGTCAAAGGGCGTACTTTTCGTACGAATGATCCAGAGCCACCATTGATCGTCAATCTTGGCAAGTCTACGCAGAAGACGGATGATGGTCCGTTAATGATCAATCCGAAGCGTAGTAGTCAAATTGTAAATGATATAAATATTGATCATTTTGTACTTTCTGATATCAATGAAGATTTCCTTTTTGAGTATATGGCTGTCAAATTTGTTGAAAGAATGACTTTATCTTCTGATAATCAAAGTCATCAATATAAAGACGACATAGATACAGAGGAAACCTTATACATTGACAATAAGGAAAATTCTTTTCCTCTTCATGTCGATGTTGGACCTTATGCTCAGAGATTTCTAACATCTTCTTCCTATCTTCTTCCTGTAGCCGCTTCATCGCAAGCTTGTGTAACTTATAGACGTCACGAAGAATCTTATTTCGTGATTCCGTCTGATAAGAAAAACAAGCATCAAATTGTGTTTGGCCTGGCTAGAAATATCCCTGTTGCTCAGACAGATGATCTGAGAGATAAAGATAAAGGAAGAATCCGAATTGACAAATATAGTCAACAATCTCTCAAGATTATCCAGAATATGGGATATGATTTGAAGACTATACAAGGTCTTAATCAAGGCAAGGGTAGACGATTACCATTAAGTGGTGATCCGTTTTATCAGAAAACTCGTCATGGGTTGGGATATGATCCGTCCCATATGTTTAATGAAGATATACAAGAAGAATTCTCTTCTAGCTCTTCACAATCATCAGATTCGGAAGAAATCCAATTCATCGAATCCGATACGTCTTACTCCTCATATGTTAGAGGAGGTTATTATGATGAATCTGAACAAAAATTCTCAGTAAACATGGTTCAAACTGATGGTGAATCTGAACCATTTGAGAATGATCCTTGGGCTCAACAGATGGACACTCAATGGAAACTTCGTTTTGAACAGCGACAGCCACCTACAGAGGATGAGATTGTCCAGATTGATGTTGGAGATGGAACTACGTCTAAACCAATATTCATCAGTAAAAACCTTTCTGAGGATGAAAAGGAAGAGTTGATAAAATTGATCAAAGAATATATTGATATTTTTGTATAGAGTTATGAGGATATGCCAGGTCTAGATCCTAAAGTTGCTACTCATAAACTCAATATTCTTCCTAATGCCAAGCCTATAAAACAACAGCGACGGCATTTTCGACCAGATATGATGGATGCAATTGAGGCAGAAGTCAAAAAGCTGATCATATGTGGCTTTGTTCGTGAAAAACAACACCCGGATTGGGTTGCCAACATTGTTCCTGTTATGAAGAAGAATGAAAAAGTCCGAGTTTGTATAGATTTTCGAGATCTTAATGCAGCTTGTCCAAAGGATGAATTTCCACTTCCGATTACCGATGTCATGATAGACAATACATGTGGTTTTGAACGCATGTCTTTTATGGATGGATTCTCAGGATATAATCAAATTAAGATGCATCCAGAAGATGAGAAGCATACTGCTTTTCGTACACCCCTTGGGGTTTACTGCTATACAGTTATGCTGTTTGGTCTTAAAAACGTCGGTATCACTTATCAACGGGCTATGAGCAATATCTTTCAAGAACATCTACGGAAGACAGTTGAATGTTACGTAGATGACATTGCTGTTAAGAGTCAATCAAAAGATGATCACATTCAAGACTTGAAGACAGTATTTGAATTGATGCGTCAACATCAATTGAAAATAAATCCTACTAAGTCTTTCTTAGGGGTTTCCAGTGGCAAATTTTTAGGATTTGTCATTACTTCTCAGGGTATCCACGTTGATCCTGATAAGGTTAAAGTAATTCTTGAAATGCGTCCTCCTCGTAATCTGAAAGAACTCCGTGGCTTTCAGGGTCGCATTGCTTATATCAGGAGATTTATATCTAATCTTTCTGGGAGATGTCAACCTTTCTCCCGTCTATTAAAGAAGGGTGTATCATTTGTTTGGGATGAAGCGTGTCAGAAAGCCTTCAATGACATCAAGCAATACCTTACAAATCTACCTGTTCTGGTACCTCCAGTGGTAGGAAGACCATTTTTGTTATATGTTCGAGCTTTGGATCATTCACTTGGTGCTCTTCTTGCACAAAAAAGTGATATGGGGCATGAACAAGCAATTTATTATCTTAGCCAAATGATGGTCGGAGCTGAACACAGGTATACTCCTGTAGAAAAGGAATGTCTAGCCTTGATTTTTGTTGTCCAAAAGATAAGACATTATGTGACAGGACAGACTATTCATGTTATCTCCAGAATAAATCCCATTCGGGTATTAATGAGAAAACCGAGCATCCTTAACTCTAGGTTAGCTACCTGGACAATGTTGCTCACTCCTTATGACATGGTTTATGTACCTCAAAAATCAGTAAAAGGTCAAGCATTAGCTGATTTCTTAGCTGCTCATCCTATACCTGAAACATCGAAGCTATATGAGGACATTCCAGATGAAGTCGTGGATTGCAGCATGACTTTGAAGGATGACATCTGGCAATTATATTTTGATGGAGCATCACGGGTTGGACCTAAAGGTAATATTGTCTCGGGAGTAGGAATCGTCTTGGTTTCTCCTGATAAAATGGTCATATACCGTGCCTACTCTCTCAATAAGCCATGCTCTAACAATGTAGCAGAATACAATGCATTGCTGATTGGTCTCCAAGTAGCAAAACAATTAGATATTGAGTTCCTAGAAGCTTATGAAGATTCTCAACTAATTGTTAATCAAGTTAGAGGAACTTATGAAGTCAGAAATCCTGATCTCATCCCTTATCATCAAGTGGTAATTGAGTTGATCTTTTCATTTAAAGGATTCTTCATCGAATTCGTACCACATTCTCAGAATGTGGAAGCTGATGCTCTTGCTAGCTTAGTTGCAGACTTGGCTGTTCCAATTCGAAGACAAAATACAATTACTTTGTTGGACCGAGACTTATTCTGTGTCAAGAATAATCTGTATATTGAACAGAGTTATACTACAGAGTCAAGTTCTCAGCAGAAGGATTGGAGAAGTCCATTCATTGACTATGCGGTTCATGGGATTTTACCTGAAGATCCAAAAGAAGCTGCATCAATCAAGAGACGATCATTTCGATTTTACTATGATTCGTCTTTACATATGTTATATCGTCGTTCATACGATGGACTCTTGCTGTACTGTCTCTCAGAAAGTGAAGCTAAACAGACACTCCGTGAGGCTCATGATGGTGTCTGTGGTGCTCATCAACCAGGTCCGAAGTTACAGGACCGTATTCGAAGAATGGAGTATTATTGGCCTTCTATGATAGCAGATGCAGTAGATTACGCCAGAAGGTGTAAAGCATGTCAGATTCATGCTGACTTTATCCACCAACCTTCTGAATTTCTACATCCTACAGCAGCTTCTTGGCCCTTCGAAGCTTGGGGTATGGATATTATTGGTCCGATTAACCCTCCTTCTGTTAAAGGACATCGGTTTATATTGGCTATAACCGATTACTTTTCTAAGTGGGCAGAAGCAGTTCCCCTTGCTGAAGTGAAAACATCTAATATGATCAGCTTCATCAAACACCATGTCATTTATCGTTTCAGGATTCCTCGACGGATAATTCATGACAATGGACCACAATTTGCCAGTCAGGCATTTTATCGGTTCTGTGATAAGAATCAAATTCAAAATCTGGCTTCTACGGCTTATAATCCAGCTGCTAATGGTTTAGCCGAAGCTTTCAACAAGACGATCATTAAACTTCTCAAAAAGTTAGTCTCTTCTAATAAACGTGATTGGAATGAGAAACTTGGAGAATGTTTATGGGCTTATCGAACAACAGTCCGAACTCCAACTGGTTTTACACCATTCTCACTGGTTTATGGATGTGAGGCTGTCCTTCCATTGGAAATCCAGATTCCATCTCTTCGAATAGCTATTGCTAATGAGCTAACTATAGAGAATAATGATAGTTTACGACTCCAAGAACTTGAAGGATTGGACGAAAAGCGTCTTCAAGCACAACAGCATATTGAGCTATATCAAGCCCGTATATCTCGAACTTTCAACCGTAAAGTTAAAGAGAGGATATTCAAGGTTGGCGAGCTGGTATTAGCTGTTCGAAGACCGATGGTGATGACTCACAAAAGCAAAGGGAAATTCCAAGCAAAATGGGAAGGTCCTTATGTAATTGAGACCGTGTTTTCCAATGGCGCCTATCGGTTATCCAAGCACAATGGAGATCTACTCATGATGCCGATCAATGGCAAATTTCTTAAGAAGTACTATGTATAAAAAAAGATAGAATGAAAATAAAATTTCTTTTATTCTGAATAAAGGATTAAGGACGGGGACCACTGCCTTCCTTATTAAATACATAGTCGGCCAATGCATTGAAGGCATCGTTGCCTGAATTCACAAAAAACTTGCAGGCAGCCATCCTCAGCGCCTCTTCTTCAGGAGTTTTCCCTGGCTCTACTAAGAAAGTGAGGATGTCTTGTGCTGGTTTGGGTGTAGAAGAGCTTTCGCCTGCTTCGGTCAGGCCTGACACAATTGGCTCAACGGAGCGCGTCTCGATGACGTCCTCAACCTTCATGGAGACTTCATTCTTTTGTTGCACGTCCTTAGAAGACATTTTCGATAGAGGAGTGGAAATAAGAATGAAATGTTACAAAGAGTTCTCAACTATTTATAGGAGAGATCTATTAATGAACTGGTCTTTAAAATTGAAAAGAACTTTTCATTCCTGAAAAGACATGTTCATTCATTACGGCAGATTCATTCATTCAATTGTGGAATTGAACCGACTTTTCGTTTCCCGAAAGATACGTTAGTTCATTCATTCTTTTATCAATGTTGAGTAAATTAACTCAATGACATCTGTCTTCTTGTTCCCCAGCTACCAATGTTTGGTTAAGCTGATTACTTGTCTCCTTGGAGAGAAATTTTAATCTTCTATTTTATCAGCAAAAATTGGATTTATTATTATCATGACCTCTGAATAAATATTAAATATGCTTGTATTTCCTATCTATCATGTTCATTTGGCCTCTGAATAGATATTAATATATTTTTCTTTGAGTTATTACGATCTGTCATGTCCATATTACCTCTGATAGTATTGTATACTCTAAACAAGAAAACAAGATTTCATTATCTATCATGTTTATATTACATCCGGATAGATACAAATTATTGAGTATAGAAGACTTGTCATTTCCATTCTCACTTTATCATCATAAAAGTCTATTACATTTCTTAGACTTTCTTACAACTCATAATGGAAATCTATTACATCTTGGATTTTTATTCTATACAACAACGATGACCTAATCGAGATCTATTTCTTCTTTGGATCTTCTTTATCGGATTCGTTGTTGGTGTCAATTCCTTGCTGTTTGAGCCTCAATGGCGACCAGAACAGTAGGAATTAACTTTGGTCTTCTCTCTCAGACGAGAGGAGAATCTCAGAGTATGGCAGCCCGAAGGTGCGTTGCTGCCAATACAATTGGTGGAGAAATGGCGGCCCTTCAGAAGAGATAGGAATGTATCCAGCATTGGGATACGATTCCTAGTTCTGCCGTGAAAGGAACTCTACTACCCAATTTCTCGGGATAGAGTTGACTCCACCATCCAACTTTCCGTATATAAAGGCTCTTCCTACCATCTGAGGAAGACCCTTTTATCCCACGAAGAGTTCTGAGTTGTCTGGTTTGTGCGTCAAAAGCGCATGAGCTCCCTGATGTTGATGTCAGAAGAATGCTCCTCACAGCATCCAAGTCGCCAATACCGGTTCTGGAAAAGTTCTTCAGCCAAACTTCTGCAGAAAACAGTAGAGAAAAATTGTTTTAAACAGAAGTGTCACCAAATGCATACTAGTGAAGGGCCACCAGTGTTTTACGCCCGTGTTTTATGTGCACCTTATCTAACAAGGCTTTACGCCTGTGTTTTATGTGCAACTTATCTAAAAGATTTTACGCCTGTGTTTTTATACGCTCCATATCTATCAAGGATTTGCGCTCATTTTCAGTAGGCGTGCCTTATCTATTAAAAGATAGGCATCTGTTTTCAACGAAAAGCTCAAAGGCAGACGATTGTTTTATGAATCAAACTTACCATTAAGATCAGATGATTCGGCCCTAAGAGTTGTTGAATCAACGTCTGATAATCTGGCGTACAGAGGAACGACATCGTAAAGCATCGTCATTATCAATCTCTTGTTGGAGAATGAAATCTTGCAAAAAAGCTATCTTCGGAGAAAAAGAATGAAAATGAAAATGAGAATGCATAAAACATTCTTTAACTCAGCTATTTATAAAGGGTCAAAGAAATGGTAGGCGTGAGTCTATTTCGGGAAAGATCCTAAAAAGAGGCACTCATAACCACAGAACAGTTGCCACGTGTTGTTTTGTTTCTCTTGGGAATGAATAAACATGGAAACAGTCAAAAGAGATGAAGAATGATCCTATATTTATGCATCACGAGAATAAAGGTGGAGATAACACCAGAATTTTATTTTATAAAGAGTAGGCCCCTACAGATAAGTTGAGTGTCATAGTACATAGATAACACTTTTACACAAAACATTATTTTTTCTTCTCTCCTTCGTTGGGCTGACGAAGGGAGGCGCCTAACTCGTGCACATTGTAGATCCCTGAACGACGCATCAGATTGAGAAATGCTTCTCCATCACCTGATCCTTCGTAGGCAGTTGAGGGACCACCATTTATACGATCAAAGATCGCTGGAGTCAGTCCAAAGCACTCCATGAAGTTGCGTGCTCGCTCAACCTCCATCTCTATGTCCAACCTTGAGCATTGAGCCTTTTCTTTGTCAGTCTCTATCTCTTTCTTCGGTGCCATGACAGTATGAGGATTAAAAGTGAGGATGAAGAACTTCTTATATATACAATCAAATCAACTCTTCATATTCCTTATGGGAAACTGATCATTATTAACGCAACTCGGGGAGATGAAGAGGCGTTCGAATGTTTCAAGAGAGAATTTATTATGACGGTTGAGTATCGATCGGAGCCATTTCTTGACTTTTCATGTTCAAAGTATTTCAAAATTCTTGAAGTCTCTTCAAATACCGAAAACTTTGAAGGGGGTCTTGTAGGAGCGTAAAAAATGCTTCATAGACTGAGTCAAAGATATAAAGCTTTACACTCAAAATGAGCTGTTTTACGTCAAGGACAAGTCAACTACTTTACGCCAGGGACACGCCAGCCATTTTACGCCAAGGACAGGTTGTCAAATCATGCATTTAATGTAAAGTAATGATGGGTCTGGCATAAAGATCAACTGACAGCGTATAACACAGAATTTGAAGGGATTTGTTTTACACAGAAACCAATATTATCGTTTAGTATGTGGACTGAGCTATTTTACGCTCACAGGATGGCTTCTTTTACGCATGAATACTATATGAGCTTTTTACGCTCAATGTTGACGTGTGCATAAAGTTTATTTGGGCTAGTTTTACGCTCAAGGTTGTTTTATCAACCACTTTACGCGAGAAGTCCATTTTAGGGCTATTTTACGCCTAGTCTACTACTTTACGCTCAGGGTATATTTGGGTTGTTTTTACGCCCGATCCTTCCTGACTACTTTGGAACGTGGTTTGCCTACGTGGCTTTCATGCCACATATCTCGAAGAACGTGTGTACGTGCATCCTATTCTTATTGAGATAATGGGACACGTGTTAACGTATGTAGAGGATGAATTCAGTTATGGGTGGCAGTTATCAGCGTAAATATAGAACTTTGCTGAGTTTTTACGCACAAAAAGCCAAGTCTATAAATAGACTTTTTTTTATAGAAAGGAGACACAGGGAGAGAGGGAGGAGAATACATAGAGATCAGAGCCCAAAAACTTTGATTCTCCGGGAGCATTCTTCTTCAACTTTTCTTCCAGAACAGAGTGAAGCAAAGCAGGAAAGCATTCGACCTCGCCATCGGTGCCCAAGTGCGTCTATACCTTTCTGGTGACTTAGTTCTTCCAGTTGTTCATCTTCTAGTAGTGATCTTCATCATCATCGTATGGTCCAAGGAACAAAGTGATCGCCTTCAGATCAGACTTCCATAGCAATACTTTCCAGAACAATTTATACTTCTTGTACGTTTTCTCGTTTTATTTTCAAAAGCCGATTTTTCAGGCATTTTGTTAAGTGAAACAGTACTGGAAACCTAGTCTCCAGTTTTGGATGGCAAAAGACTAGAAACTAGGTCATGGTGTCGTTAGAAGTATGAAATGGTTGTGCCATGTGTTATGTGTATGAAGAATAATAATAATAATAATCATATTTATTATATGTGTGAATTCTTGGATAGGTCTTGTTATTGAGGATTCAGTGGAGACGTGGATGACAGGCATATATCTTGTCGACTTGTATAGTATTTTTATACATGCTTGTTTTCTGCTACTATTCCTTATACATGTCACATACTTAATATTCTTGTCTTTTGTTATCACATGTTGCTTGTACACGATTTACTTCGTACTTACATTATTTATTTTTCTGTATTTATTTCTGTCAAATAATCACCTGTTTCTATTCGTTTCATGATGTACTTTATTTGTTTAGTCTTCCACATTACTTGCGTGTATGACTTGAGTATTCATGTTACTTGGACATGACTTGGACTTGAGTTGACTTGAATTGACACCCTTATAGTTTATTTAAGATGGAGAGGACAATCCCTAAGCATGCGGGCTATATGATAATATTATGTTGGCCAATAGTTTCAAATGAGCTTTAGTTATGTTGATGATTATTCTATTGGCTGTTTGTTTCGGATAAGCTACAGTTGTGATGGTACATATATCTGTTAGCCCAAGTATTGACCATTGTCCTTGATATTGCATTTTTATGTAGACTAGTTAGAGGTAGAGTACCCTATTTCTGTCATTTTTCTATGCATGATTTATATATTGTACAGTAGGCTTATTTATTATGTTTCTTGCTATGTCCCATGAGGACCTGGCAATCTCTCTAAGTTACTGAGCTGGTAGAATAGATGGATGGTTGTGATTGCGTCTACTGGATTTAGGTATCATTAGTGCATGGTTCTATTTTATCATTCTCTCGTGTTGTATATTCTTATCATGGTATATTCTACATGTTAACCTAGTTTTATAGACTTATACCTTCTTTCGAGTCTATTCGGACATATATGCTAGTAGGTTGCAGACCACGAACCATGTTGTTCTTTCTTAATGTTTGTTATTTATGCGGATTGAGATTTAACTAGACTTGCATATTGGACATAAGACAGCATATTCTAGACAGCATGTACGTATCCGAGTTGGATTGGAGTCCGCTTGATGCTTAGCTGACATGTTTACATATCCTAGTCTTACATATTTTGGGACTGTGCTTGTCTTTTTTTTGTGGTGGCATATGCAAGTCAGAGCATATCATCTCAGTTATGTTATTGTACCGAGCGAGCATGTGTTAAAATAAAACCTGATAGGAATCTCAATCCATAATTGCTTTAAAAACTCTTATTAAAATTCGAACATCTCATTTGGCCTTCGTAATCGTATTCAATTATTCCTCCCTGACATCACTGTCCTTGTTTCTCTTCTCTTTCTATTCCGGAGGGACAAACTTCGTGCGTGGTTGAAGTTGAAAGTTGGACAAATAGTATCTCTTATATAATTTGTATAATTAGTTGCCTATTATAATTTTGTTTGTAATTAATGGTAGATAAGGAGGGGTATTAAAGATGCTAAAAGCCATATGTATATAGTGTTATTGCAATTTTAGCAAGGATAACGATTAGTATATGAAATTAGGAGTATTCCCTATGAAAATATATAAATTTATGGAAATTTTGTATTTTGATGGTGCAGGGTGATCAAAGGTAGGTAAAAATTATGGATGATTTTTTAGATAATACTGTAAACACCCTGATTTTTGGAAATTTTATTTTATTTATTTTATATGATTTCTATTTATTAGAGTATATTTTATTTTTAATTATGACTATAGACGTACTTTTCCGTAGCTTTGATTTTTGGAGCACAAGAAGTGTCAATCTTTCGAAACATCCTTCATGAATTTTGAAGTAGACAAGTCCATGTTCAATTTGATATATCATGTCCCATCCAAACTTATCCCTAGCATTCTTTTGACTTCGCACAAATTTTGGGACAATTTAGGCTATTTGATCGTTTACCGTAATTCTATACCTAACTTCCAACGTGAGTTCGAAACTCGACATCGACCAAAATCATTTGACCAAATATATGGCTTTAACCCATTTTGAGCCTACGACACACATGTCAACGGTGTGCCACTCAATCGAGTCCCTGTGTGCTATTTATTTGCAAATGGCACAAGAGACTCATAGGTTGACTTTTCGAGTTCGATTTGATTAAAAAATATATTTGGACCCTAACCCAGCCAACCCCACATGATAGAGCTATGTTAGGTTGCCATGACCTACTAGAGTTATTTTGAATTTATTTTGGGCTAAAGAGATTTAAATACAATTTTATATACATATGATTATACTTATAATAGCCTAAATACTATATATATATATATATATATATATATATATATATATATATATATATATATATATATATATATATATATATATATATATATATATATATATATATGGCCGCAAATGACCTCTAGCTTAGTGGTTAAGAGAGATGCATGTGGCCCAAGTGGCCAGGAGATCGATTCTCGATGGGAGCGTTCGCCACAATTACCTTCTTTCAATATATATATATATATATATATATATATATATATATATATATATATATATATATATATATATATATATATATATATATAGCCTTAGTCATGGTTAAGTTTGAGAGGCATATCGACTAGAAATTTTGGCACAGCTAGTGTAGTGGTGTGCTTTCACTAGTATTTTCGCCATGGTAGAGAAGACTGAGCCGTATCTGAGTTCTAACTAGAAAAAAAAAAGTCAAAGTTGCGACTTGACCCCTATAATGATTTAATTAGTTATTTATTAAGATTATGACTTTTAGAAGAACCGGTGGTACCAAACTAGCCCGGATTTGACCCGAACCAAATCCAAGGATTTTCTCTTTTTTCCATTCATCATTATTGTATTTATTCTTATCTTCATACTTCGATCGAGATATTCTATTGGACATAGAATGCCAATCTTTAAAATAGGAGGAATCTTTTTGTTACTTACTATCTTCGGGACAAATCGAATCAAATCAAGCGAATAAGAATAAGAATTTTTGCACTTTCTATATTCGTGGAAACTAGTATTTGTGTGTTTCTGTTTGAGCCGTACGAGATGAAATCCCATATAGTACGTCCAAAGATGTCCATGTAGATAATTATTGTGTAAATATATCATTAGTATATTTATTTTAGTGGTTAAACAAATATATTCTTATATAAATGAGTGTTATATATAGTATATATGTATTTGCTATAAACATGATATTTTGATTTGAGTATATGATAGCATTTTCTTAGAAAATGTCTTTTTAGATTTTTGGAATTTTTAGGCTATATGTACTTGTGTATATATGAGCGTATACACAATATGTAAAAAATTAGGCTTTATATATATATATATATATATATATATATATATATATATATATATATATATATATATATATATATATATATATATATAACAATAGAATTTTATTTTATTTATATAAATTTTAGTATATAGAATTAAGAATTATATATTGCAATTTTGGTTATATTTTAGAATATTTTATTGCTTGTATTTGTCACTTACTCTGTGTGTGTGTGTGTGTGTGTGTGTGTGTATGTGTGTGTGTGTGTGTCTATATAAATTTTATATATATATATATATATATATATATATATATATATATATATATATATATATTTATATATATATATATATGTTGGTGCTCTTGCTCCTTGACATGAAGAGAGCTTGCTCTCAACATGCTTTGTAAAGTTTAGTCCCACATTGGAAAAGTACCATGAGTTATCTCAACATATATATGAGTATGTGTTATTGGGATATGCACATGGGGTGGTGACCCTAAGGAGGAAACCATGTGGGTGATTTTACTAAGAGAAAAATGATTGATTAATTCCAACAAGGACGTAAGTTGATTTTTGTTGTGCGGGCTCGGACTCGACACGGACTCCAGGTTGTCTCGTGCATGCACGGGAGTGTTCGGGGGGAAGGCGTGGGCTAGCACTCGACTATGTTAATTATGGGATGATGTAAAACATCAAACTCTATTTTAGAGTATTGGTGTTTTAGTCCCACATCGGATATGAGAGATGGTGAGGCCTCACTCCACTCTATAAATAGAGCCCCCTTGCCTCTTTTTTAGATGCACCAAAGAAGAGAGTTAAGGGAGTCTGTAAAGTTCAGGAAGCCCGTTCAAGTCACAAATATTGACTGACGAGTGTTCCAGAAGTTCTCTTGAACTTGCTGGTTCCTGGAAGCGGATAGTATAGAGGCGAATCTTGCTTTGAACAACGGTGTTTTTACACCCCCAGCAGATTTAATCCTCCTCTTCTTCTTCTTCTTCTGTTTCTCTTTAACTCGTTCTTCATGTTTTAAGGCACCTACTGAATAGGGTGGCCTAACTTTGTTCTTGAGATCTATTTCATTTGTGGCACCTACTGTGTAGGCTTGCTAAACTCCTTATTTTTGTAACCTACTATGTAGGCTTGCTAAACTCCTTATTTATGGTACCTACTGTGTAGGCTTGCTGAACTCCTGTTTTCCATCTATATCCGTGCCTCGGGACTAACAATCTCAAAGCAAGATTAGTACGATGGAAAATATTAATGCTTCACTCCTCCAAACTAACTACTGCAAGTTGGAAAAGTTTGATGGAGAGCATTATCAAGTCTGGAAGAGGAAGGTCTTTCTCACCCTTCAACTCTGAGACGTTGATCACGTGCTCTTTGAAGAGGAACCTACTGTTCCAGATACTGGGTCTGTTGCCGCTATAACTGCGGCTACGAAACTTCAGGCCAAATGGAGAAGGGACAATAGCATTTGTAGGCTTCTGATCCTAAATGCTATGGAGGATTCCCTGGCAGAATCCTACTCAAAAAAGGATAGTGCCAGAGAAATATGGGAGTCTGTAGAAAAGTTGTACGAGGAAGACAAAAACAGGAGCAAGATATTTTTCATCGAAAAATATCACAAGTGGCTCTTTGAAGACGAGAAGGCGATGCTTCCTCAAGTGAAGGAGTTTCTGAAACTTCGTCAGAAACTGGACGATAAAAAGATGCCCCTCGTCGACAAGTTTGTCGTTGGAGGGATCGTCTCGAAACTTCGCGCTGGATGGAATACGTTCTATGCAAGAATGCATCGAAAGAAACTCGAGATTAGTCTGGAAGATCTCTTGCAAGAAATCCACGTTGAGGACGAGATGCGTTCTCCACAGAAGATAGACGCTTTGTCCAAACAATTGGCCGAGGCCAATCTGGTGCAAACGAGAGACTCCAGGGGAAAGCAGGCGGCTTCTCACCACAAGAAAGACTTTACTAATCTGAAAGTGAAGGGACCGTCTTTCAAACAGAAAAAGCCCAAGTCCAATATGACTTGTTTTAACTGTGGCAAGAAGGGCCACTACAAGAGTGAATGCAGATCCAAGCCCAAACAATCAGAGAAAGGTGAGCCTAGTAAGGTTTCTTTGGTTTCTAACCTTGTTGCTATGATCGCTCAGGTCACAACTGAGGGGGCTGACTCTGACTGGTGGATAGACACCGGTGCGACATGCCATGTCTGCTCTGGAAAGGAATGGTTCGTCACGTACCAGCCAACTTCTAAGAAGGTTGTCATGGCAAACCAGGCCCAAGCTAAAGTTCTGGGGATCGGGACTGTGGAGCTGAAACTCACTTCCAGGAATACTCTGACGCTCCAAGGATAAAGCATGTTTCGGTGATTGCCAAGAACCTGATCTCTAGGAGCCTGCTTAGCAACGCAGGTTTAAGGATGGACATCAATGCAGGTCAGATGGTGATATCCAAGAAGGGAACATACTTCGGAAAGGCTTTTCAAACCGAAGGGATGTTTAAAATTCAGCTTGTAAACCAGTCTAATGAAATAAATACAATAGCTCTTTCTGACTATTCTCTTGAGTTGTGGCATAATAGGCTAGGACATGTTCATTGTAAAAGAATAAACGAAATGTCTAGTCTAGGACTTATCTCCAAATATGGGGATAAGGTAAAGAAGTGTGATGTATGTGCTCAAACTAAGATCACTAGAAAACTCTTTCAACGGGTCAATCGAAGCACATATATTCTGGAGTTGGTACACTCTGATATTTGTGACTTCAAACAATTCTCTACAAAAGCCGGGATGAAGTATTTCATAACCTTCATCGATGACTTCTCTAAGTACGCATTCGTCTACTTGCTCAAATCTAAAGATAAAGCATTCAAAAAGTTCAAGGAGTTCAGGGCCGAAGCTGAACGGCAAACTGGACAATAAATCAAGAGGTTGAGAAATGATCGAGACAGAGAATATCGGTCTCATGAATTCGCATCGTTCTGCAAAGAACATAAAATCATCTGCGAGACTACTGCTCCGTATTCTCCTCAATCTAACGGAGTAGCAGAGAGGAAGAACCAAACGTTGACAGAAATGATGAACTCAATGCTGCTAACTGCAGGTCTTCCAAAATGTTACTGGAGAGAAGCTGCATTAACGGCCACTTTCATTCTGAATAGAGTGCCTTATGCAACTTCTGACATAACTCCTCATGAACTCTGGTTCAAAGTCAGACCTAACTTGAATGTTATTCGAGTGTGGGGGTGTCTGGCTTATGTGAGGCTCCCAGATCTGAAGATTCAGAAGCTGGGGACAAGGAATACGAAGGCGATCTTCTTGGGATATGTCGAGAAGAGTGATGCCCGGAGATTCCTTGACATTGAGTCAAATCATATCATCGAATCTCGCGATGCTGAATACTTTGAAGACAAGTTTGCACGACACAAAAACATTGTTCTCCCAGACATTCCGGAGAATGATATAGGTGCAAATGAGACTGAGGTCTCATATGAACCAGTAGTCCAAGATGAAGTTGTTGGTAGAGAAACAACAATTGAACCAGAACTCGCTGAGCCGTCGATGAAGCGAGCAAGGAGGCCGAAGAGCTTCGGAGATGACTTCGTCACCTATCATGTGGAAGCGGATCCGCTTACCTATGATAAGGCGATGAAGACCAGAGATGTTGTCTTCTGGAAAGAGGCAATAGACAATAAAATTGACTCAATTACCTCCAATAACACATGGGTGTTAGTTGATTTACCCGAAGGAGCAAAACCCATCGGATGCAAGTGGATCTTCAAGAAGAAGATGAAAGCTGATGGAACCATTGACAATTTCAAAGCCAAGCTAGTGGCCAAGGGGTTTTCTCAAAAATAGGGGATCGACTACTTTGACACATATGCTCCAGTAGCACGGATGACAACCGTCAGATTATTGATTGCCCTTGCAGCAATACACAAACTGGTGATACATCAGATGGATGTAAAAACAGCATTCCTGAATGGCGAGCTGACCGAGGAGATTTATATGCAACAGCCAGAAAGATTTGTCGTCAGAGGCCTAGAAGACAAAGTCTGCAAGTTGGTAAAATCTCTATACGGCTTAAAGCAAGCTCCCAAAATGTGGTATGAGAAGTTTGACAAAGTTATCAGATCAAACGGCTACAGGGTCAGCGAAACAGACAAGTGTGTCTATACTAAATTTGCTGACGAAAGAGGAGTCATCGTTTGTCTGTACGTGGACGACATGCTAATCCTAGGTACGGATATAAGCTGTGTCACTGAGACAAAGAAGTTCCTCTCGACAAAGTTCAGTATGAAGGACTTGGGGGATGCTGATGTTATCTTGGGACTCAAGATCATCCGGACGGACACTGGATTGGCACTGTCACAATCTCATTACGTTGAGAAGATGCTCACTCGATACGGGTATCATGATCTTCCTATAATTGATGCGCCGTACCGAAGTGATCAAAAGCTGGAGCCAAACTCGAAGGAAAGCGTCAAGCAATTGGAGTACGCTAGCGTTATCGGAAGTTTGATGTACGCTACTACTGCCACTAGGCCTGACATAGCTTTCGCTGTGGGAATGCTGAGTCGATTCACAAGCAATCTAGGCGTTCAGAACTGGAAAGATGTGAAGCGTGTTATGAGATATCTCAAGAAGACTCAGACATATGCACTGCACTTCAGCGGAGAGCCACCGGTAGTAGAAGGCTTCAGTGATGCCAGCTGGTGCTCAGAGTTGGAGAGCGAGAGGTCCACTGGTGGATTCATTTTCACAATGGGTGGAGCTGCTATATCGTGGAAGTCGAAGAAGCAGACTATGCTCTCACGGTCTTCTATAGAATCTGAGTTCTTTGCACTTGATACCGCAGCAGATGAAGCAGAATGGCTTCGGAAGCTCATATATGATCTTCCAGTAGTTGGAGCGCAGATACCGACAATTCCGATATACTGCTGTAGAAGCATGGAAAATACTAGAGAAAGACCCATGCGGCTCAGAAAACGCATGCGGCTCAGGGAGTCATGCGGCATAAGGAGCTATGCGGCCGGAGGCATTCCATGCGGCTCAGAAGACATGTGGCGTGACAGTGCTCCCCTCCGATCCATGCTGCATTAATTGCTTTGACGGCTGACCCCTCTAAAAAGTTGACAGACCTGACACCAAAGCAGGTAATTATGACTCTGTCATGATGATAAATCTCTAGGGAAGAGAAAGAAATCTCTGACATGATCCTCCGAGAGCAACAAAATGCCACGTGGCCCTTCCACGTGGGTGTGCTTATGCGGCTCGAAGTGAAGACTTCCCATGCGGTTCAGAGTGAAGCTGTCCCATACGGCTCGAGTGGAATCATCCCTATGCGGCTCAAGAAGATCATGCCCATGCGGCTCAAGCAGACACACCATTATGCGGTTCATACGGCTCATCATATGGTTCAGAAGTCTGAAGGAGGGGGCCACTGCCCAGACAGCCCTAACACGTGTCCCAAGTCTTATGCGGTCCAAAATTCATGCGGCCCAAATCTCATGCGGCCCAATCTGCATGCGGTTCCAGTCTCACTATTGGCTCTCAGGACACGTGTCCTCAGCCTATCAATCTCCCAGATTTATGGCAATCCAAGATCGGGTCGAATCCCAATGATCTGGGGCACATGGCAGGAGAATAAATTTGATTTATTCGCAGATATTAGAGAATCATTATAAGGAAGATTTATGCCAATCAGCATTAATTGCTAATGGGGATTTGGTGTAATCTACCCTTAATGGTTCTGATTCGTCACAATCAGAAACGAACGGCCTGGATTGATCAATCCCCAGGCCGCCGCCATCTCCAAGAGCTAATCATTGGCAACCCTAGTGATCACATCCCACTATTATAAATAGCAAGGTGCCATTCCCTTGTAATATATAGAGAGATATACAAAAAAAAACAGAGAAGAATACGTATACACAGAGAGACTTCCCCTATAGTCAGAGAGAGAATATACACAGAGAGAGAGAAGCCAGGAGAGCAATCAGAGAGAGAGCAATAAGGCATTTCTTCGTCAACGACCAAGCAGATCTTCCCCGAGTCAAGGCTACGTACCGATCGTCCAAGGAGTAAGGCAGAGCGGCCGTCGCTTTCCCGAGCCTCTATCGTCACCCCCCAGAATCTAAAATAAACAATCGTACTTAGACTATTGTACCTAGGTTTTCGTCCCTAGTCTTTCTTTGTACGAGCGAGTTTGTATTGTGAGTCTAAGTTCAGTCCTCCGATAATTGTTCTGTACTTTTACAATCAATGGCAAACACGATGGCGACTCTGCTGGGGACTAACTTCTCCACGGCTGAGGAGTTGGTGACGCAATCGGACGCAGCCAAACTTGGCTCTATACAACAGAAGATGGTCGTACGCTTCGACCAACAGGCGTTCGAAGAGATGCTCTCTGAAGGTAGCACTGGCCCGGTCCAGAAGCGCACCCGCACCATAAAGGCTCGCAAAGAGTGGAGGCCAAAATCATTTGCTCCTCCGCAAGCCCTTGATGGGGTGCTCTCTATTGCTCAAGATGGCGAGAAAGACTCCCCTGCGGCCCCACTTCAGACCGTAGACAACTCTGCTGTCCCCAAGTCCGGCAGAAGAAAACACTATGATGCTGGACTTGCAGGGGCAAAGAGGAACTCTACGCGATCCGAGCCGCAGAAGAGTATTAGCCGCAGGGAGAAAGCCCATGCGGCTACAACCGCCGACCGCATAAAGAAAACTCATGCGGCCACATCTGTCAGCCGCATAACTTATGCGGCTACAGTTGCCAACCGTACGGATGAGACTCATGCGGCTATTAAAGTCAATCGCTTGCAGAAAACCCATGCGGCCACAGATGCCAACCGTATGCGGTCAGCCTGCACGGTCGTGACTCCTAGCCGCATAAAGACTCATCCTACAACAAAAGACAGCCGCATGCAGGCAGCCTGCACGGTACCCAATGCTAGCCGCATAGCATCCGTCCCACGCTTCTCTCGATCAGTCTTCGACCGGCTTTCATGCGGTCCTGACTCTGATCATTCTCTGGATGATAATCCAGACTCTGTGGTATTCGACTTAGACTCCTCCTATTACGCACCCACAAGTGCTAAAAGGAGGAAGTCTAGGGCAGCGCGGGCTCATCAAGTCCAGACGACTGCCCCAACCTCTGACTATCGGGGCGTCCCGCTGATTATCATACGGACCTCTGATGGGACGTTGTATAAAACCACTCAAGTCCAGCCCCCGGCGGCAAACAGACAAAGTGGTTCCTCTGACCTGCGTGAGGTTATCCTCCACAAACGCAAGGAAAGAGAAGGAGCTTCGGGGTGTAAAGAGCCCTCACACGGACATCAATGCACCCAGATCATCGTCAACTGCTGTTGCAGCAACACGGTGGTGACGAAAGACCGGCCATCCGTCTTCCAAAGACTACATCACCCGAGCTCAGAAGACGAGGCACCTCCTGTTGTCTCCTGCAAGTCCGCGCAGAAAGTTCTCGCCAAGGAAAGAGGGAAGAAAACGAGCATCTCCAGCCCAAAGGTGTCAACTCTTGCAGCTAAGAAACCGTCGTCTAAAGGGACCCTCCACTGGAGTATTTCAACACACCCGTTCGAAGACGAAAACTGCTGCAGTAGGAAGTTCATCGTCTGCAACATTGGGGGTCGTCGGAACTGGGGGTAGCACTCCTCCAAACATCCACGACAATCCGACATTCCAGGAATACGGACTGGAGGAAGCAAATCCTCCGACGGATACAACAGATACCGACGTCCCCAAGGACATCCTAGACGAAGCAAGCTCCGAAGCTGGGGGTAGTGTTCCTTCCGAGTTCGAACCTGAAGAGAACATCCCCATATATTTTGATAATTTCTCGATGCACGGGTATGACTCGGAGGGTACATCCTCCACCACTCCTTCCGTCACTCCTCATGTGAAGACGGTGTTCATGACAGACAGCAATCAAGGCGGTTCCGGTGATCGCCAGCACATCGACACTTTGGAGGCCATATTGCACGCCTTGGTCAAGTCTGTAGACGAGATCAAAGCGGCGCTTCCTAACCTGCAGGGGGTGACACCTGGCCAGACAAGCACGGGTCCTGCAATCAACGTAGATTCAAATTCAGCGGCACCGAACCCGGGCAACAATCCTCCCGAGATAACGGCCCCTACCACGACAGATGAGGCCCGAGAAGTAAGAAGAGAGGTTCAGGAGCTCCGAGCAATGTTCCATGCCCGAGAAAACTCTCAAGACCTCAGGATACGGCAACCATATCCTGCTGAATGGAGGGATGTTCCCTTTCCACCAAGATATAAGCCGTTCAATATCAACCCATATGATGACAAGACTTCAGCAAGTCGGTACATCACTTACTTTGAGGTCACTACCGACCATCTGCCCATGATGACGCTATCCTCACGCGGTTATTCATTGGGGCATTGGAAGGAGTCGCCTTCGATTGGTACCGCAACCTGCCGGACAATTGCATACATTCCTTCGCTGGCTTCAAACGCCGGTTCTTAGAGAGGTTCTATAAGGTAGGGCAGGACGTCACGATGTCTACCCTCATGGACGTCATTCAAGGAGAGAAAGAGCTGACGAGGAATTACATTGAGCAGTTTCGTCAAACCGCAATGAAGTTACCATCTGGCAACCCGGACTCTTCCTTGATCAAAATTTGCCAAAAGAGACTACTCCCAACAATCAGTCTCTGGATGGGCGAGAGTCAATTCAAGGACTGGAAGGCTTTTATTATTAGTGCTACAAGTGCCGAAGAACGATTAAAGAAGGCTCGCCAACTGGGATTACATATCTCAGAGGGAGAGAACAAGGGCAAGCGTCCCAGCACCACCAACGACAATGGGGGTAGCCCCTCCAACAACCGGGACAACAGAGGCAAGCAGGCTATGGTGGCCGATACAGCCCAGAAGCCTGAGTCGCAACCTGCGGACAAACAATGGCCTCAAATCACTTACTCTTTTGAAGACGGTCACGTCAAGCCTATCTTGGACATGCTCATATAAGGAGATAGGATTCAGCTTCCTCCACCAAGACTGGAGCCTCGGCCGGCTGATCTGGAGAACCCAAAGTTCTGCCATTACCACCGCTACGTCCACCATTCTACGCACGACTGCTACCAACTGAAACGATATATCCAAAACCTCATCGATTCGAACGCTCTGGCCATCAATTTCGAGGAGGTAACCGTGGCAGCCAACATGGTGTCCGTACAATTCGGCAGCTTCCCTCCAACAGAGACCCAGGACGGGGTTATACCCATCCCTCTGGCAACGATGAAGATTGCTAATCTCCCGCCTGCTCAAGCTGCTGGTCTAGTACCCCTCACCACATCACGAGGGGAAATCATGTGGGTCCATCCGGACCTAGTCCATGAGGTAACTCAGTCCACTCTATCTTCTAAAAAGAAAAGTGGAAAAGTTAGATCCTGCCGTACCACCTCAGCAGATGAAGAGGAAGTCACGGCCGTTGTTACTCGATCCGGAGCACAATCTCAACCTGTGGCTGAAAACTCGACTGATGGTCATCCGCCCACTACCACGGATGCTCCGGAACCGGCTCAGCCTTCGACGACCGACAAGCCTAGGCCGAAGAAGACTCGCTTCGACAAATCCCTCCGAAAGGAAACATCTCAGGGGCTGGAGAGGCCCTACAACTTCGACATCTTGGTGCAATTGGCCGATACACCGACCAAATTGTCCTTATATGAACTCCTGAGGCTCTCGAAGGATGTCCGCACAGCTTTGAGCGATGCAGTTCAAAATGCCGACGCGTACCTGGCTCAGGTCAACCTTACGGGAGAAAATCAGCCCGCAGACCTCCAAGACAGTGCCTGTACGGGAGCAATGCCCAACATCGTCACTACTAAAATACCCTACTTTACCGACGGACTTTTAGCGACGGACGGATTCCGTCGCTAATAGCGACCAATTTCCGACATCTTAGCGACGGATTAGCGACAGACAACACAACATAATTTTTTTCAATTTTAAATGTAAAAATTTGTCGGGTTTCCGTTGCTAAGTCGACGAACATTAGCGACGGATTATTTTTCGTCGCTTATTCGTCGCAAATGTTGGCGGCAAAATCTTTATAACATTGGCGGGAACTTTGGCGACTACCTAGCGACGGATATAGCCGTCGGAAAACACCTTTTAATTGGCGACGGTTTACGACTAATTTATTCCGTCGCTATTCCGTCGCTAATTCTGTGCCCTAACTTAAATTGAACCGACGGGGGGGAATTTTTCATTCCCCCCAAAACTCTCTCTCTCTCTCGCGGCTCTCCCTCTCTCGCGCGCGGCTCTCTCTCTCTCGCGCGGCTCTCTCTCTCTCTACCAGGTCTCTCTCTCTCTCTCTCTCTCTCTCTCTCTCTTTCTCTAATTTTCTCTAATTTTGTGTTTTGGGGCCGGAGGGGGGGGAGTGGGGGGGGGTCGGCTTCGCGGGGGGTGGAGAGGGCGGGGGGGGTGGTGAATGGGGTAAGGGGGTCGGGGGGGTGTGGGGAATGGGGGCAGGGGGTGGGGGGGGAGGGTGGGGAATGAGGGTCGGGGGGTCGGGGGGGTGGGGAATGGGGGCAGGGGGTCGGGGGGGTGGGGGGTGGAGAGGGCAGGGGGGTCGGGGGGGTGTTGAATGGGGGCAGGGGGTCGGGGGGTGGGGGGTGGAGAGGGCAGGGGGTCGGGGGGGGGGGGGGTCGGGAATGGGGGCAGGGTTCTCACTCCATTTTCAATTGTAATTAGTCTATAATGTTGCTAATATACTGTTATATATGTGTGGGCTGTGCCATGTGAATTGGAGAGGGTTTGATGGGTTATTTGGCCAAGGGGGAGGCTCGGGTTATGATTTATTCTTTGTGTTCACTGTTCTGTGGTGTGAAGTCTGTCGTTTTGGTTATACCATGTTTGTTTAACACTCTAAACACCCTAGATGCATATCCTAGCATCTGTGCAACACCCATATTGCTAGGAACACAAATTTTATACTGCACTTGTCATGAAATTGCCATCATCAAGATGTCCTGTACATATTTAGTTTGTGCATTGCTGCTTGAGCATCACATTACCTTTTACTGCTACTTTGTATTGCTTTCACAATGTCACGTACCCTGCACTAAACATCCGATACTTCGATCCGATACCGCCGATACTACCGATATCGCCGATACCAATACTACCGATATCGCCGATACTACCGATACCGCCGATACTACCGATACCGCCGATACTACCGATATCGCGCGCCGATACTACCGATACTACCGATATCGCCGATACTACCGATACCGCCGATACTACCGATTCCGATACCGATACTTTGAACCTTGATTTAAATACATGTTAGTATAGTGTCTTCACATATATGTTAAGAGTATATACATGATTAGCAAGGTAACTAGATACAAGTTATGATACAATGTAAATGCAAGTATACATGTTAGCTAGATAGCTTAGACTTATATTGCAATCTCCTATTCACACGAGTATTGATATCGCCGATACCAATACTCGTAGGAATAGTCCGATACCGATATACATTGTAGAGCTCTGTTTTGCTATTCTGGACATGTTGTGACCTGTGCTGTTCTAAATAGGAGCCAGACACACTCCTGAGACGGGGGAGTATGTATAGTGATGTGGATTCTTACTAACTTATCATGTGAACCCATTTATGGGCCCTTCATTGAACCTTCTCATGTGCAACTTTCAGTCCATTCACAGTTCCCTATATTGTACTCTACATCACCTAGTTCACTTATATCTAACATCCTAACCCTAATCCAAATTTATGAGTATCGGTATCGGGCTATTCTTATGTTTAGTTTGTCTTACGATACAGATTTTCACATCCAAATTGAGGATGAGTCGTTATTTTGTTGATCGTACATGGATGTACAAACGGCAACACGAGAGTAGAATTGGTGTGAGTGACGATTTTCAGGCAGGCGTGGAAGTATTTCTTAATTATGCAATGAGCAAAGCTCAGTACATGGACGGTAACAAAATTAAGTGTCCATGTGTTAAATGTCACAATAGACGTTACGAAGAAGTGGTGACTGTGAGAGATCATTTGACCCGTAAGGGTTTCGTACGTAATTACGGCCTGTGGTCATCGCAAGGTGAACTATATTCGGAAAGACAGGCTGCGGAAGCTGCTACTTATGCTTTTGATGATAATGCTGCAACGGATGTCATCGAAGACCACGGATGCTCTGTTGATTATGGAGATCTGCAGAACCTTGCACGAGATATGGTGTATGATGCGGCAGGACCTAATTTTGATCCGGAGGATCCTAATCCCGAGGCGAAGGAGTTCTATGACATGTTTCAGGACGCAGATACTTCTCTATATCCTGGTTGTGAGACTCATTCCGCACTGTCAGTGACGATGCGGTTGTTGAACATAAAGTCTGATTTTAACTTGCCACAAGCTTGCTATAATCGGATCACAGAAGTAATCAAGGAGGTGTTACCGAAGGAATCAAAAGAGCTACCAAAAAACTTTTACAAGTCAAAGATGATGGTCCGACAACTGGGACTGGGGTACGAGAAGATAGATTGTTGTCGCAACGGATGCATGTTGTACTACAAAGAGAATTGCGTATCAGAAAGTTGCAGCTTCTGTAATGCGGATCGTTACAAGCCAGTACAGGGAAAAGGAAAGTCGACTAGAAAACGACGTCCTTACAAGTATATGCATTACTTGTCGATCACGAAGCGCTTGCAGAGGATGTATATGTCTCTAAATACAGCAGAAGACATGACGTGGCACAGCGAAGAACGCATAAAGGACGAAGGAGAATTGTCACATCCTTCGGATGGAGAGGCGTGGAAACATTTTGATTTGTGTCATCCAGATTTTCCTGCAGAGCCTAGAAATGTACGCCTGGCGCTATGTGCTGATGGCTTCGCCCCTTTCGGACAGTCGGGATCTCAGTACTCATGCTGGCCGGTCATTCTTACCCCTTACAATCTGCCACCATGGATGTGTATGAAGACTCCTTATATGTTTCTGACAGCTATCATACCCGGTCCTAAAAATCCGACGAATAACATCGATATATATTTACAGCCGTTGGTGGATGAGCTGAAACAGCTGTGGGAGATCGGCGTCACGACCTATGATATTTCCAGGAAACAGAACTTTCAGATGAGAGCTTCACTCATGTGGACAATCAATGATTTTCCAGCATACGGTATGCTGTCGGGATGGAGTACGCACGGCAATATGTCTTGTCCGATATGCATGGAAAATAGTAAGGCGTTCCGCCTTAGGCATGGAGGAAAAACTTCTTTCTTTGACTGTCACCGTCAATTTCTGCCCGCGACCCATCCTTGGAGAAAGAATAAGGACGCATTCAGATATGGAAAACAAGAATTTTCTCAACCTCCTGCCAGATTTTCGGGATACGATATTTGGGAAGCTGTAAAGGAATTGCCCACCGCAATGGAAGATCCATCGAACCATCGTGTCGAGGGGTTCGGACAAAGCCATAACTGGACCAAACGGAGTATCTTCTGGGACTTGCCTTATTGGAAAGATAATCTTATAAGGCATAATCTTGATGTCATGCATATCGAAAAGAACGTGTTCGATAATGTCTTCAATACCGTAATGGATATTAAAGGAAAGACGAAGGACAATCCAAAAGCAAGACAAGACATAGCCGAGATATGCAAGCGTCCTCATCTGAACTTGATACAAAGGGGTACTGGTGGACAATTAAGTAAGCCTATAGCGCCATACACATTGAGCAAGGAAGATAGATTAATAATCTGCAAGTGGATATCTAATTTAAGATTTCCCGACGGCTATGTTTCGAATTTGTCTAGATGCGTTGATCTCAATGAACGCAAGCTAACGGGAATGAAGAGTCACGACTGCCACGTGTTTATGGAAAGATTACTGCCCATTGCTTTGAGAGAGTTGTTGCCTTCTGCTGTATGGGTTCCGTTGGCCGAGCTGTCTACATTCTTCAGGGATATCTGTTCAACTAAGCTGACGGCGCAACATATGGTACAACTTGAGGAGAAGATTGTCTTAACAATCTGCAAGTTCGAGAAAATATTTCCACCGGGCTTTTTCGACAGCATGGAGCATCTACCGATTCATCTAGCATACGAAGCCCGTGTCGGTGCATCTGTTCATTATCGATGGATGTACCCCTTTGAAAGGTAAATAAAAATCGATATAATTTAAGTAAAATTTAAGTGTATTTTACAATTCATTGTTAATTCTCAAGATAATTTGTCTCTTTAGGTACCTACACCATCTAAAGAAGAAAGTTGGCAACAAGGCTCATATAGAGGCTTCGATATGCGAATCATATCTTATCGAGGAGGTGTCAAATTTCTGCTCCATTTATTTCGATACTCATGTCGAGACAAATCGAAATAGACCTCAAAGGAATGAAGAAGACGTTGAGGATGGAGGTATATTCAATTTAAGGGGCAAGCCTATTGGGGCTAGTAAGAAACGGTGGTTGACCGACGATGAGTATGATACCGCTCACCGATATGTCTTGTTAAATTGTGACATACAAGAAGTGAGAGATTTGGAGAAGTAAGTGACTACGCCTCGTTATAATCTCTAATTTGGTGAATTAAGTGACTACACTTATTTTTATTCTCTCTAACAGTGTATTTAGAGGTGAAGTCAAAATGAGGACACCATATATTACAGATGAGGGACTTCAAAGAGAGGTTGATTGTACGTTTCCGTCCTGGTTTCGTAAATACGTAAGTAATTGAGATAATATGTTATGCGGCTACCATTAAAATATATGCAGCTAAAATATTTAAATTATCAATACATGTTTACAGGTTTTATTGCCTGAAACAACACTCATAAATGAGAGCATTCGTTATTTGGTATTGGGACCGAAGAAGCATGCAAAGACTTTGTCAGGCTATGTCGTTAATGGCTTCAAGTTTAAGTCAACTCAGCATGCTATAAATGCCGAATTTCTCAATGACGGCTTCGATACCAAGAATTCTGGTATTTGCATAAGAGGCACCATCTATGACGACGAGCCGGACTTTGACTATTATGGAGTGCTTCGGGAGATTGTAGATTTACAATATAGTGCCCCATATGATATGCATATTGTGATGTTCAAATGTGAGTGGTTCGATACGAGACCAAATATCGGTTGGAGAATCGATAAACAATTTGGATTCGTCGATATAAATCATCGCAGGAGGTATAGAGGGTCCGACACGTTTGCGATAGCAAGTCAGGCTGTTCAAGTCTACTATACAAGCTACCCAAGGCGTCGTAGAGATCGATTTGACTGGTGGGCAGTATGCAAGATTAAATCTAGAAATACATTCAACGTTGGAGACCCAGCATACCAAGAGGACCAGATCGAGAAGCCCCAATACATGGGACAACAGTCGGATACCATGGACGTGGAAGATGTCGATATACCTCATGCTGAGGAAAATAGAGGGGAGGAAGAGGTTGATATACAAGACTTAGCTGTCAACCAGGGGAGAAAGAGGCGTCTTGTCCCAAGTATTGAGCCTGAAGAAGAAGTAGAAGAAGAAGAAGAAGAAGAAGAAGAAGAAGAAGAAGAAGAAGAGGATGAGGATGAGGATGAGGATGATGATACAGATGAAGTCGACGATGAGGATGATGATATAGATGAAGTCGACGATGAGAATGAGGATGAGAACGATGACGATGACGATGAGGACGAGGACGATAACGATGATTAGATTAAATATCGGTATATATTAGAAGCACTTACAACTTAGTGAATTCAGTTTAGACGGACACATTCTTATTTCAGTTTATGTTTTTGTCGTTCGATCATCTACTTATTGTATGATTTTCTTTTTACAGATGGCACTCTTAGTTCTCATTGTCTTGACGGCACTCGCCGCCCTGCTGCTGGTATATATATTTTAGTTCAGTTTTATATTCATTTATACTTCTATATTGTTAATTATATTTATGTCTGCTCCTTACAGGTCATGGTCACTACCACTCGTGCTGCTGGCAGTGGTCGTGGACGTGATGGTAGTGGTGCTGGTGGTGGCGGTACTGGCCGTGGTGGGCGTGGTGGTAGCGGCACTGGCCGTGGACGTGATGGTAGCGGTCGTGGTGGTAGCGGCACTGGCCGTGGACGTGATGGTAGCGGTCGTGGTGGTAGCGGTCGTGGTCGCCTTCCACATTCCCCGGATATAGAGTCCTCCGATCCCGACCTGGAGAGCCCGGCCACAGACTCTTCCCGCCGTCGATCTGCCGAGGCGCTACCTTCATCTTCATCGAGGCCTGAGACTCCATCCGCTAGCGGATCCGTTCCGCCCCCGGATGCACCAGCGGGTACACCATCAGTTACTGCAGGGTGGGCTCCGGAGTACCCCCGGATTCAACTTCATTCTGCTACCGGTGAGTACATCCGCGGACCCGCGGATCCTCCGACGCCTCCAGAGAGGCCGATAGGCGAGAACCGACGAGAGCTATGGCCCGCGGGTGATACGTAAGTAAATTTAAGTTAATTTATTAAATTTGTTTCATTTATTCAAGTTAATAATCCAGTCTTTGCTTCTTTGTAGGTTTTTCCCGTATGATGCTGCCCGGATACTCGGGCAAATTATCCGGGAAAACTACCATGGCCCCTACCTCAATTTTTCTGAGGTGCCTCAGAACATGCAGTACGTCTGG
This sequence comes from Iris pallida, assembly GCA_029216955.1. NCBI lineage: Eukaryota > Viridiplantae > Streptophyta > Magnoliopsida > Asparagales > Iridaceae > Iris > Iris pallida. The sequence continues at coordinate 59,381 of JANAVB010004998.1, forward strand.
CTCGAGGAGATGAAGGTATATATATATCTTTTGGTTAATTATTAATTATTCTTTAATCCACTAATTTTTTAATTACGTAATAATTTAATTTGTATGTCAGACGACGTTCTGGTGGCCCCCCCATCGCGAGGAGTTGATTCGCAAGGCCTACAAAGCCGCCGCCGGGAAGAAGATACGGGATGCGGTGTACGACGTTCGTACGGCGCATTCGAGGAAGAAGTGGCTCCGGGAGGAGTACTACGAGCAGATGTTGGATAAGATGAATACTGCTCAGTACAGGGAGAAATCAGAGAAAGCGAAGGCGAGCAGACAGGCCGCTGGTCTGCATACGGGAGGTTCAAGGGCCCACGCAGCGACGCGTGCAGATTTGGTGAGATACCGCAAATTCATTTCACTATTAAATTCGGTACTATTAATATACGTAGTTAATTAAATTCGACGTATATTTCGTATGCAGGCACAACGGGCGGTAAAGGAGGGGAGAGAGCCGGAGTCGGTCACCGCCTACGATGTATTCCTGCATACACACAAGAGGCGGGCAGACGGGAGCTTCGTCGACGCGAGGGCCTAGGCGACTGATGTAAGTAATTACGTTTATGAGATTTATATTAGAAATATAATTATTGTTAACTTAATTAGGTGAACGTAGGATTCAAATTATAACTTAGGGAAACATAGGATTTAGATTATAACTTAGGAAAACTTATAGTATAAACACATTCATTGGATAGGCTGCATATCGTGAGGCCCTTAGTCAGATTGAGCCCCCTGCCGAGGTTGTCAGCGAAACGACGCCCACCCAGACGCCCTCTTCTATGGCCGCTCGCTACGACGACGTGTTCGTAGAGTCTGTCGGCGGCTTTAATAAAGGGCGCGTCTACGACGTAGGTTCCCTGGCGGCGTCGTTGCAGGGCGCGACTCCGAGATATCCACCGCCCCCGCCTCCTCCCGCGCCCCCGTCGGACGATATGAGGAAGCAGCTTGCGACTCTCACCTCCGATATGTCGGAAATACGGAGTCTAATGTCGGATGTGCTGGAGCGCCTTCCGCGTCCTTCTGCTCCCGGTCCAGATCCGTCTGCTCCCGGTACGTCTACTGCGGTTGCCGGTCCTTCCGACCCTGGACGTTATTCATTTGACCGTAATGCCGAGGTCCGCCTGGTACCGGATACTGCGCTCATTGGGCTCATGGACATGATGTCGGCAGAGCAGCTCCGCACGCTTCCAGAGCATGTGTTGTCCTAGGTGCCGGCGTACATGGTGGAAGAGTACATCCGCAGAGCCGAGGCGGCGCCGAGACGACCACGCGATCCATCTCCGGGAAAATGATATTTGTACTATTTTTTGATATTATGAATTTGGATATTTGGATATTATGAATTTGGATATTTGGATATTTGTTATTGGATATTTGATATTGGATATCATGAATTTGGATATTTGGATATTTATTGATCGTACATGGATGTTTGGATGGATATTTGGATATTTGTTGATCGTACATGGATGTTTGGATATTGGATATTATGAATGTGTAATATTTACGAAAAGGAAATAGAATGTTTCTGTAATTTTTTTTAATTGATGTTACATTTAGCGACGGACTAGCGACTAACTAGCGACGGATTATATAAATATTTGCAGTTACCGACGGAAGAGCGACGGAATATCCGTCGCTAACTGGGTGATATAAAATATTTTGCAGTTACCGACGGAAGAGCGACTGCCTAGCGACGGCGAATCCGTCGACATGGTTCTGGAAATATGGTAGGTTTCCAGAGACTTAGCGACGGATAGTTGGTCGCTAATCCGTCGCTAATCGGTCGAGGATGATGACGGACTAGCGACGGATGAGCGACCAATTATCCGTCGACATGGTTCTGGAAATATGGAAGCTTTCCAGAACCAGGCCGACGACCTACCCGTCGCTAATACGTCGCTATAACATCGAGGTTAACGACGGAATGGCGACGGAATAGCGACTGATTTTGCGTATCAGGAACCTCTCTGATACGCTTTTACCGACCTATTGACGACGGATTAGCGACGGATATTTTAATATTATATGGCATGTAAACCGACGGGAACATGTCGCTAATCCGTCGCTAAGTAGGTGAAAGACAACCGTCGCTAACCAGTCGCTAGTCCGTCGGATAATTATTTGTCCGACGGCTTAGCGACGGACATTTTTTAGCGACGACGTTTTTCCCGACGGCCATTTTCATCAAATATCCGTCGCCATTACGTCGGTAATTTATGTTACCGACGGATAAGCGACGGATCTGGCCGTCGCTAAAGTTGGTTTTTTTGGTAGTGCATCTTTACTCCACAAGACATGCTCATCAAGACTAATCTACACGATCGCCCATTATACTACACAGGCTACATCGGCGACATAAAGGTGGATCGGATGCACATTGACCCTGGGTCTTCCATAAGCATCATTCCAAAAGGACTACTACATCATCTTCGCATCCCAATGCATCGCCTGACCCCTATAAACACCGCCATCAACGGGTTCAATTCGGGCAGGAGCTACCCAATCGGGAAGATCCGTCTGAAATGTCAGATTGGCGATCTCCAATCAGAAGTCACTTGCTACGTCATAGATGCCGACACTTCATACAACATCCTTTTGGGGCGCCCTTGGATACACGATTACATGATCGTGCCTTCCACGCTACACCAATGCTTCAAATATGTTGACAAGCATGGCTTCGTTAGGACAGAATTTGCCGACATCGATCCCTTCAAAGGGGTCGAATCTTATTATTCGGACTCCTGCCTATACGAAAAGTCGAAGAGGCACCTTGAAGGAGGAAATAAACAAACTGATGTTGAAGCAACCACGGGATCAGAAGAACCTCTGACAATCCACCTCCAGGCTCGCAAACCAGGCAATTTCGCACCCCTTACGGCCACACTGCGTAAGGATGCGATCAGCCTCTCGGCACAGGAAGAGCAGTTGAGAATCCGGCTGCCAAGGTCCGGCCAGGTACCGAGACCCACGACAGGGCCACTTACCATCAGATTGCCGAGAGTCGGTCAATCCCAAACAGAGAAGCTCAATCCCTCCGATAAACCTCTGACGATACGCCTGCCTAAGAAAGGTCGTCACCCCGATGCGAGGTCTGACACTTCAAGCGAACCAGCCACCCCCCGTGCCACATCAAGTGCCAGACTGGGGGTTGCTAGTCTACCGACAACCCCACGCTCCGCTCTGTCAGTTGAACCTCTGAAGATCAAGCTGACTAGGACGCCCTCTCAATCTTCATTCACACAGGGGGTAGCCGAAGAGGAACCAGAGCTAGCCAAGTATGTGGCTGCCCACACTGACGCTCCCTCCGCAGATGATGTAATCCCTCTAGAAAAGATACCTTACTTCATCAATAAAGGGTTATCTTTGAACTACACCGAGCTCAATAAGCTATGTACAATGTATGCTATAGAACACGGTATAGGCACTCACCTACATACACAGGTGATAAATGTGTACACCGCTATCCAACTTACTCCAGTAGAAGACGCTTACCGAATAATCGAGGGAGGGAACCACCCAATCATCTTCGGCCGGACGAACAACCCGCATCCCCTCGCCATGGAAGAAGTCGACTTCGGGTCAGATGCTGGAAGACTGCCTCTGTATCTCTATAGCCCTCAATCCAAATATCTCATACAGAAACAGGGGTATGATCTAGAGACAACGCCAGGACTGAACTACGGCACTGGACGACGATTACCTTTGAAGACGCCAGCCCCGGCGGGCAAACCACGGAACTGCTATAACAAAACCCGATACGGTTTAGGGTATGTAATGCCTACTACGACCCCTGAAAGCTCAGATGAAGAATGCGACTGGCAGTCACATTCAACCGGATCACCGACTTCCGACTCAGATACCAGCATCGGAGATGTGTTCAGACAAGTCATGTCAGTCAACATGGCATTCACCGACGCTTACGAGGAAGACGAAGACATCCCCGAAATCCTTGAGCTAGAGCCATGGGCCCAGCAATTAGACGCACAATAGGAAAAGCGGTTCGAACTGAGAGAACCTCCTACTGAAGATGAGGTCATACAAGTGGATCTCGGCAGCGAATCTTCTCCAAAATCGATCTTTATCAGTAAAAGCCTAACTGACGAAGAACGAGAGTCGCTGTTAGAACTTGTCAGAGAATACATTGATGTGTTCGCCTGGAGCTATGAAGACATGCCGGGGTTAAATCCTGACATCGCTCTCCACAAACTCAATATACGGCCAGATGCAAAGCCAGTCAAGCAGCAACAACGACGCTTCCGCCCAGGCGTCATGGACGCGATCGAAGCCGAAGTCAACAAGCTAATAGCCAGCGGCTTCATTCGTGAAGAGCAACATCCTGATTCGGTTGCCAATATAGTACCCGTCCTCAAGAAGAATGGGAAGATTCGAATCTGCATCGACTTCCGCAACCTGAACGAGGCATGCATGCCCCAAAGATGAATTTCCCCTCCCTATCACAGACATCATGATCGATAATACATGCGGCTTTGAACGTATGTCATTCATGGATGGATTCTCGGGGTACAATCAAATCAAGATGTCTCCCGACGACGAAAAGCACACCTCATTCCGAATCCCGATTGGCACATACTGCTACACAGTCATGCCATTCGGCCTAAAGAATGCTGGCGCTATATATCAGCGAGCCATGAGTATCATTTTCAGAGAACATTTGCGCAAGACAGTGGAATGCTATGTCGACGACATCGTCGTCAAGAGTCGCCGTAAGGAAGATCATCTGCAAGACCTGAGAACGGTGTTCGACTTAATGCGAGCCCACAATCTGAAGATGAACCCTACAAAATCGTTCTTGGGCGTATCCAGCGGGAAGTTCTTGGGCTTCATCATCACTGCACGGGGTATCCATGTAGACCCCGAGAAAACGAGGGCAATCATGGAGATGGGTCCCCCGAGAAATCTCCGTGAACTTAGAGGCCTCCAAGGGAGGCTAGCTTATATCAGGAGGTTCATTTCCAACCTCTTCGGGCGATGCCGATCGTTCACCCACCTCATGAAGAAGGGAGTCTCATTCGTATGGGACGAGGAATGCCAGCGCGCTTTCGATGACATCAAAGAATATTTATCAAATCCTCCAGTCTGGTGGCCCCAGTCCCTGGAAAACCATTCCTGCTCTATGTACGAGCAATGGAACACTCCCTCGGTGCCCTGCTGGCACAAAACAATGACGCAGGCCACGAGCAGGCCATTTACTATCTCAGTCGAATGATGGTCGGGCCCGAACACCGATACACCACTGTGGAGAAAGAATGTCTCACCCTGGTATTCGCCATTCAAAAGACGCGGCACTATGTCACGGGGCAAACCATACATGTGATCTCACGAATCAACCCTCTCAGGGTCCTCATGACCAAACCAGGGGCACTCAGCTCCCGCCTCGCTACATGGGCGATATTGCTGTCCCCCTATCATATGATCTTCGTCCCGCAGAAGGCTGTCAAAGGTCAAGCCCTGGCAGACTTTTTGGCGGCCCATCCAGGATCGAAATCATCCAAAATATACGAAGAAATCCAAGATGAGGTCGCCGATTCAAATACAACCACCCACGATAACATATGGCGGATGTTCTTCGATGGCGCTTCAAGAACCGGACCCAAGGGAAACATCGTCGTCGGAGTCGGAGTAGTATTGGTCTCTCCTACCGGGCTAGTGATCAATCGCGCCTACTCTCTCACGGAACCCTGCTCTAACAATGTGGCCGAGTACAACGCTTTGGTCATTGGCCTCCAACTCGTAAGAGAACTGGGGGTAGAATACCTTGAAGCATACGGCGATTCGCAATTAATCGTCAACCAGATTCGGGGGACGTACGAAGTCCGCCATGAAGACATGATCCCCTACCACCAAATAGCGATCAATATTATCTCATCATTCGAGGGATTCTTCATCGAACACGTCCCCAGACTCTAAAATATCGAAGCTGATGCCCTAGCAGGCCTGGCTGCTTCCCTAGCAGTGCCAAACCACTCTCATCATTCGATCGATGTAATCGGCCATGAGCTGGTCTGCCCCAAGAACAACGTTCAAGCCATGGCAAGTTATTCTGCTCAGATGATCGACGAAGCGCCAGACTGGAGACAACCATTCATAGACTTCGTGGTCTACGACATCCTGCCCGAGAACCCGAAGGAGGCTACTTCTATCAGACGGCGTTCTCTCAGATTCTTCTACGATACAGAGACGAAAATATTGTATCGCCGCTCCTACGACGGATTACTACTTTGGCGCTTGTCGAACGCAGAAGCCAAAGAAGCCGTACGAGAGGCTCATGACGGTGTCTGCGGGGCCCATCAGCCTGGCCCTAAGCTGCAAGACCGCCTTCGCCGGATGGGCTACTACTGGCCCACGATGGTGGCTGATGTAATAGATTATGCCCGAAAATGCAAGGCCTGCCAAGTCCATGCAGACTTCATTCACCAACCATCCGAATTTCTACATTCGATAGTGGCGTCCTGGCCATTCGAAGCATGGGGAATGGATATCATTGGTCCAATCACCCCACCTTCCTCCCGAGGACATCGCTTCATACTTGCGATCACTGATTACTTCTCAAAGTGGGCAGAAGCTGTCCCACTCGCCGAAGTCAAGACTTCGAACGTAATCAGCTTCCTGAAGCACCACGTCATCTACCGCTTTGGACTACCCCGAAGGATCATCCATGATAATGGTCCGCAGTTTATAAGCCACGCATTCTACCGATTCTGCGATAAATACCGCATTCAGAATGTCGCTTCGACACCATACAACCCGGCAGCAAATGGGTTAGCAGAGGCATTCAACAAAACAATCATCCAACTCCTCAAGAAATTTGTCTCCTCCAACAAACGCGACTGGAACGAGAAGCTCGGCGAGTGCTTATGGGCTTATCGCACTACGGTTCGAACAGCCACCGGGAATACACCATTCTCTCTGGTGTACGGGAGTGAGGCAGTTCTCCCATTAGAGACTCAGATTCCCTCACTCCGAGTCGCCCTCACTTATCAATTGACAACGGATGATAACTACCGACGTCGACTACAAGAGTTAGAGGCCTTAGATGAAAAACGCCTCCTAGCTCAGCAAAGGATCGAATTATACCAAGCACGCATCTCAGGAGCCTTCAACAAAAAGGTCAAAGTCAGAACATTCTAAGTGGGCGATCTTGTTTTGGCAGTCAGGAGGCCAATGGTCATGACTCACAAGACCACCGGCAAGTTCCAGCCAAAATGGGAAGGCCCATTTATCATCGAGGCCGTGTTCTCCAATGGTGCTTACCGCCTTGCCAAGCAGAACGAAGACTTGCTTATGTTGTCCGTCAACGGCAAGTTCCTGAAGAAATACTATGTTTAAACAACATTTTCCAGAGTGTCGAGTTATGTGCCCGCTGGTACCACTGAACTCAACCCCCTAATTTTCCAACTTATCGAGTCACGTACCCTCTTGTACCGCTGAACTCATATCCCAAATTCCCAAGTCATGTACCTGCTGGTACCTCTGAACTTACACTTTGATTCCAACATTCATGGATTGTCGAGTTATGTGCCCATCGGTACCCCTGAACTTACATCCCGGTCACTCTTTTGAAAGAAAGTCATGTATAATCATACCGCTGAACTTTCTTCCTACAAGAGATCCTCCCTCATGATCTAATACCTGCACTCCCAGTGCACAACAAAGGTAACGGATCCACAAATTTCCAAGACGACCATGTCCTCATCACCTCTGAGTCGTCCCATTTCCGCCAAAAACAAATCACCCCTACATAGAATTTCCATGTCCTCATTACCTCTGAGTTATTCTACGTACCCCCCCCCCCCCCCGTCAAAGAAACCCTCATGCTCACCATGTCCTCAGCACCTCTGAGTCAGTATGATTGGTTCCTTTCTTTTTAAACTTGTTGTCCGTATCCAAAACCAGGGTACGTTAGGGATAATGGGTCCACGCAAAATGTCCCAATAAGAGGATTATTACAAAGCAAAAGAGTGAAGCAAATATATATATTCTATTCATTTAGAAATCGGTTACATCCACACGATTGCAAGCAAGTCAAAAGAGTTCTTCATGAAGACAAGAAGAAAGGCGAAACAAAATAAAAGACTACAGACAAACATCCACGAGAAGCCCCTACATCCTAGTTACAAGAGCGCATGTACCATTCCCTCAACCATCTCACATATGAAGGATGCAAGTGAAGAGCATCCTCGTCCAGAATAGGAAAAACAGGGTTCCCAGCGCTGCCACCCTCAACAGTCTCGATATTTGGAGAGTTGCCGTTCCCCTCAGGCGCATGTTCTTCTTTCTTCACTTCCTCCTTAACAGAGGAAGATCCCTGGCTGATGACAGGAGGCTGCGGCTCCTCTGACGCCGCAGTCTCAACATTCGGTGGAGATACTGCGAGAACCAAAGACGAAGAAAATGAAAACAGTCAGAAATATTCATGCAGCTCGTTTTAGACAAGTCTCATGCGGCTCAGTCATGGGACGCGTATGCGGACCATGTAGTTTGAGAAGTTCACATCAAAGTCGTGTACATGAAGCATGCAGTAAAGCAGGCTCTGCTAGGGTTTCAAATCGACTACCTAATCCTTACCTTCGATGGCAATATGAACATCAAAATGAACGGGGGGCACGACAGTCAAGGACGAAGCCGATTTCTTACTCCTCGCCACAGCCTTCTTTACAGCCTTAGAAGCCCTGGGTACCATTGTTGTCTGATGATCAGAGGAAAAAAATACGACAAAAATCTGAGTCAAGAATAGTCTAAGAGAGAAGACCGTCCAAATGCCCTTCTATTTATTAACGGAGAACTGTGGACCGACGCCTCGTACAAACGCGATCAGCTCTTCGGTTATTGAGCCAAACCAGCCATTTAAAGACTGAGCTCTTGGGATCCTGTCCCAGAAAGATCCACACGCATGGCATAATGACGTGGCAAAGAGCTTATGCGGTTCAAATGACCATGTGGCTGATAGCAACTATGCGACTCAGATGGTCGGAAGGCAGAATTTTCTATGCGGCTGAGACGCCCCTGCGGCAGAACTTTCCATGCGGCCGAAATATCCATGCGCGGCCAGAAGAATATCCAGCCATGCTTCTTATTCAAAGTATTTCAATTTTGCAAATTGAAAACTTTGAAGGTGGTCCTGTAGAAGCATGGAAAATACTAGGAAAGACCCATGCGGCTCAGAAAACGCATGCGGCTCAGGGAGTCATGCGGCATAAGGAGCTATACGGCCGGAGGCATTCCATGCGGCTCAGAAGACATGTGGCATGACAGTGCTCCCCTCCGATCCATGCTGCATTAATTGCTTTGACGGCTGACCCCTCTGAAAAGTTGACAGACCTGACACCAAAGCAGGTAATTATGACTCTGTCATAATGATGAATCTCTAGGAAAGAGAAAGAAATCTCTGACACGATCCCCCGAGAGTAACAAAATGCCACATGGCCCTGCCACGTGGGTGTGCTTATGCGGCTCAAAGTGAAGACTTTCCATGCGGTTCAGAGTGAAGCTGTCCCATACGGCTCGAGTGGAATCATCCCTATGCGGCTCAAGAAGATCATGCCCATGCGGCTCAAGCAGACACACCATTATGCGGTTCATGCGGCTCATCATATGGTTCAGAAGTCTGAAGGAGGGGGCCACTGCCCAGACAGCCCTGACACGTGTCCCAAGTCTTATACGACCCAAAATTCATGCAGCCCAAATCTCATGCGGCCCAATCTGCATGCGGTTCCAGTCTCACTATTGGCTCTCAGGACACGTGTCCTCAGCCTATCAATCTCCCAGATTTATGGCAATCCAAGATCGGGTCGAATTCCAATGATCTGGGGCATGTGGCAGGAGAATAAATTTGATTTATTCGCAGATATTAGAGAATCATTATAAGGAAGATTTATGCCAATCAGCATTAATTGCTAATGGGGATTTGGTGTAATCTACCCTTAATGGTTCTGATTCGTCACAATCAGAAACGAACGGCCTGGATTGATCAATCCCCAGGCCGCCGCCATCTCCAAGAGCTAATCATTGGCAACCCTAGTGATCACATCCCACTATTATAAATAGCAAGGTGCCATTCCCTTGTAATATATAAAGAGATATACAAAAAAAACCAGAGAAGAATACGTATACACAGAGAGACTTCCCCCATAGTCAGAGAGAGAATATACACAGAGAGAGAGAAGCCAGGAGAGCAATCAGAGAGAGAGCAAGAAGGCATTTCTTCGTCAACGACCAAGCAGATCTTCCCCGAGTCAAGGCTGCGTACCGATCGTCCAAGGAGTAAGGCAGAGCGGCCGTCGCTTTCCCGAGCCTCTATCGTCACCTCCCAAAATCTAAAATAAACAATCGTACTTAGACTGCTGTACCTAGGTTTTCATCCCTAGGCTTTCTTTGTACGAGCGAGTTTGTATTGTGAGTCTAAGTTCAGTCCTCCGATAATTGTTCTGTACTTTTACAATCAATGGCAAACAACTACGACAACCAAGCGACTGCGGCGGTGGTATCAAATGATATCTTCAACAGAAAGAAGAGAACTGTGTGGTTAAAGCACAGGGCAGTGAACGATCTCATCAAGAGAGGTGCCATTATAGTAATCGATATTCGGAGTCAGGAGAACTTGGCAGATCCGTTCACGAAGGGCCTCAAGCGTCAGCTGGTTGAAGACACAGCAGGGAAGATGGGCTTGAAGGCATTCTGATAGTATGTTTTTGTAATCCTACCATAAAGTTTTATGTTATTAGTTCAAAGTAAAATCTACTAGACATCTAACTTTCGATTCAAGGGAGGACCACTGACTGGAAAACTATCAGGTAACAGTGGGTACTTGTTCTTGGGAACATAGAAGGGTTACGAACCCATAACCACTGTTGTCTACTATGTGTTTTATGCAGAAAACGGATCCTGTGTTGAGGTTGGCTTAAATGCCTTAATAAGTTCTTAGGCAGAGTGAATGACTGGTGTACTTTACAGGAAGCACGGTAGCACAGCACTACAAGGAGTAAAACTCTATGCTACGGTAGGATGACTCCACCATGAGGTTTCCAGGTAGGGGTAATGCCTCGGCTTTGCAAGCCAAGTCATAGCGGCGTAGCACCGCAAATAGGCAGGTAGCCTAATGCTGTATGATGAAATTAAAGAGTTGTAGACAGCACTACAAAGGAGAGGGTGACCCTATGTTATAGTGGCACGACACCACGATGAGGTACCCAGGTAGGGGTAAAGCCTTGACCTTGCAAGCCATGTCGTTGCGGCGTAACATCGCAAGGAAGCCTTAGGCTTCATGCTGGATAAAATGGCACTACAAAGAGGCTGTGACCTCATGCTGCAGTAGTGTGACACTACGATGAGGTTCCCGGGTAGGGGTAATGCCTCGGCTTTAGGCCATGTCATAGCGGCGTAGCACCGCAAGGAAGCGCAAGGTTTCATGCCATGTCTCTTTAATAAAGAACTTACCTATAGTATATGGAAAGAGATATCAGGCCGTCTCTTAAGGATAAACTTGTAGACACCCAAAATTATACACTGAAACCAGGCTGGCACAGGGCCTTTAATGTGCAGCCAGAAGCACATGTAACTACACTTTGTGAGTGGGAAGAATTACAATTGTGGTGCAGAATTCAAGGCATAGTCCATTCTTGTATCGTATTGTTATTTAACCCATGCGAGAAGATTCAAGTCGTCAGCAACATCTATCCTAATGTAAAATGGACAGTTACTGTGGGGAACGCTCAACCCTAGACACATATATATGATGAGATATGTGGGGGATTATTGGTGCTCTTGCTCCTTGATATGAAGAGAGCTTGCTCTCAACATGCTTTGTAAAGTTTAGTCCCACATTGGAAAAGCACCATGAGTTATCTCAACATATATATGAGTATGTGTTATTGGGATATGCACATGGGGTGGTGACCCTAAGGAGGAAACCATGTGGATGATTTTACTAAGAGAAAAATGATTAATTCCAACAAGGACGTAAGTTGATTTTTGTTGTGCGGGCTCGGACTCGACACGGACTCCAGGTTGTCTCGTGCATGCACGGGAGTGTTCGGGAGGAAGGCGTGGGTTAGCACTCGACTATGTTGATTGTGGGATGATGTAAAACATCAAACTCTATTTTAGAGTATTGGTGTTTTAGTCCCACATCTGATATGAGAGTTGGTGAGGCCTCACTCCACTCTATAAATAGAGCCCCCTTACCTCCTTTTCTAGATGCACCAAAGAAAAGAGTTAAGGGAGTCCGTAAAGTTCAGAAAGCTCGTTCAAGTCACAAATATTGACTGACGAGCGTTCCAGAAGTTCTCTTGAACTTGCTGGTTCCTGGAAGGGGATCGTATAGAGGCAAATCTTGCTTTGAGCAACGGTGTTTTTATACCCCAGCAGATTTAATCCTCCTCTTCTTCTTCTTCTGTTTCTCTGTAACTCGTTCTTCAGGTTTTAAGGCACCTACTGAGTAGGGTGGCCTAACTTTGTTCTTGAGATCTTATATATATATATATATATATATATATATATATATATATATATATATATATTTATATATATATATATATATATATATATATGTGTGTGTGTGTGTGTGTGTGTGTGTGTGTGTGTGTGTGCATGTGTGAGAAAAGAAAATATGTATGTATGTAAATGTATTTATGGTATATATGGTTTATTTATAACCAAAAGAAAGAAAGAAAAACAAGGGGAAAAAAGGACACTATTCCCTCACGGGAACAGTAAACCCGACCGACACCTAAACCCACGCGTACCCCCTCCCTCTGTTTCCTTCTACACACACACACACACACATATATTTATATATATATATATATATATATATATATATATATATATATATATATATATATATATATTAAAAAAAATATATATATATATATATATATATATATATATATTTTACACACACACACACACACACACACACACACACACACACACACACACACACACACACATATATATATATATATGTATGTATGTAAAAAAAAATATATATATATATATATATATATGTATGTATGTATAAAAAAAAGAAAATAAAAAGGAAACCCTAGCACCAGCCGCACACGTGCGCGTGCCACCGCGGGCCACCGCCGACAGACGTGCTGTTGCCGCAAAAGCAATAGCAGTAGCGTCAACAACGAAGTTTTGTGATCCAATTTCTCTGCCCTCGCTCGCTCATTTTGAGAGCCTTTTTCTCTGGTATGTAGACAACCTAACCATCTTCAATACCCTTCAAGTAGTTTATTTTAATTCGCATCGTGCACGACAAAAATCGACTTCCAAAATCGAGAAAACACTCGATTTTTGGACGTTAGAAACTGTCCCAACGTCCCTTGTTTGTGGTCGATACGCGACAAGGATATAAAAATCTTGGAAAATTGCTTGTATAATATTTTAGATAACCTGACCGAGATTAAAACTTATTAATTAGTTTATTTTATTACTTATTATATTCTATTTAAATTTAGTTTGAAGTTGACCAAAAATCTGTTTTCAAAATTAGAAATTTTCTCGATTGGAGGTATGTCCCGACCAACTGGACAACTTGGTCACGAGTCATGAGCATCAAAAGGTGCGTATGGATGTTGCAGATGTGTGAGCTTTGATGGAACTTAAATTGGCGTGTACACGACGAATTTGATAAGTATCCGTCAAAAATTACCGTATCGACCCCCTTAGAAAAGTTTTAATTACTTTGTGCACGTTCGTCACATTGCGACGGAACATGCACCACTGGACTCGTATCATTTTTTTAGTCTTGTGAGCCAAGTTTGGTCTAATTCTGAGAAGGTCGATCGAAATACTATTTTGGCGGGTCCACTATCCGACTCAACAGACGATTTTATGCACGACTCATTGGAATCCAAAACTGGACATACCATTGAGTTTTTATCAAAAAAATTGAACTCGTAGGTATATAATTTGTTGACTTTAGAGACCATAGGTTCTGGCACATTTTTGGTGCAAAGTGGGTCCAACGGCGGACAGTATTTTAGCTCAAAATTATAGTTTTATCCCTATATCCAGAATTGGACTTATGGGTAGTCAAACTTAGACATTCTTCTTATGCCAAATATGTTGGTGATGTCTGTTTTAGCATCCAAAGACATTTGCGAGAGTTTGACTTTTGTGGCCTATTGATTGATTAGATATTGTTGGATCTGCGCACTACCACCAGACAAGTATATGCATTTCTTTACAGTTTATTTACATGCTTATTTTTCTTCTCCTTTTGTTACATGTCTTTATCTAGTTTTTTTGGTTGATTTGTGATATGTATCTCCTTATATTATGCATATTAATTTAATTGTCTCGTTTATATATCGTCATTTTTTATGGTTTGACATTATAGTTCATCCTGGATTTGCTATCACCTGTACCTTGACTAAGTCATATCATGTCGTAGGACGAGTGGGTCATAACTGAACTGCTATTCCTATTTTTGTTTATTCTCGACCTGAGAGTCCACGTAGGGGCGAGGGTTGATTGCTTGAAGCTAACATAAGAGTCCACGCAGGGACGATGGTTAGTTGTTTATTCAAATCTGAGAGTCTACGCAGGGGCGAGGGTTTAGTTATTCGTTGACTTCTTGCCATGTGTTCATGTAAGAACTTGGCAGCCACTGCCTGTTTTCTCTCCAGCAGTTCATTTATGCGTAGTTGTTCTTATATGCATGTCTAATTGTTACTTAATCATTTTTGTTTCTTTTCTGGTTATTCTATATGCATGTTATTACTGTTAGATAGGCATGTTTATATGTATTTTGCTAGTCCTCTGAGGACCTGGTGATCTCTCCAAGTATTAGCTGATGTTACTAAATACATGGTGGGATGTGAGTGCTTCTCCAAGACTTCAGGTATATTTAGTCGATGATGTTATTGTTCTCTTCCTTGTTTATATTTTGTCCAATATTTGATTATCGCTGTTATTATAGCCTAGCCTTTTGCAAGCTTCATTTTCTTCTAGCTTGTTCATGGTAAATATATTATTGGGGATCCCCTCTAATACATTTATTTATTCTAGAATCAGCGTATTACGGTCTAATCAGCCGTAGTGCACTTGGTTCGATACTATTCGTTATATTATGTGGATGGATTGAGATATAGTTGACTGGACCCTTTAGACATTATACTTGACCTTATAGGCAGCTTATATGTATTCGAGCTGGGCTGAAGTCCTCTCGATACGTAGCTGGCATGTATGCAGTCTCCTAGTCCTACGTATTTTGGGACTGGTGCATTACAAATATGGGTTATGATACATCGAGGATAAGTATAAAAAAGTAGGAGATTTTGCAAGATTTATATTTAGATTTTAAATTTTGAGGAGATTGATTTTGATTTAAACTATGAGGCAGTTTTTAGCTAATGTGATCTTGTATTTATAATAGAATAGTTGGGTCAAAGTGGTAGTGGCTATGGTATAAAATTTATCAAGGATAATCATTATTGGAAGGACTCAAGGAGATGAGCATTATACTCGTATGACTGCAATACTATATTCAAATTTTTAGGATAAGATTTATATTTAAATTTCTGATGGGATTCAAATTTGAAGGATAGAGG